>CAUYQU010077598.1:0-12565 GCA_963574635.1 Cheracebus regulus
CCTCTGAGATTTTGGAAATGATTGTATAGTAGTTAGCCTACCTTGTCATCTACGTATTACCAGGAGAGAAATGAATAGGTAGTGTGATGGTTAATATTGAGTGTCAACTTGATTGGATTGAAGGATGCAAAGTATTGTTCCTGGGTGTGTCTGTGAGGGTGTTGCCAAAGGAAATTAACATTTGAGTCAGTGGTCTTGGAAAGGCAGACCCACCCTCAATCTGGGTGGGCACAATCTAATCAGATGCCCACATGTCCAGAATAAAAGCAGGCAGAAGAATATGAAAGGTCTAGACTGGTGTGGTCTTCCAGCCTACATCTTTCTTCCATGCTGGATGCTTCCTGCCCTCAAACATCAGACTCCAAGTTCTTCAGCTTTGGGACTCTTGGGCCTTTGACCACAGACTGAAGGCTGCACTGTCGGCTTCCCTACTTCTGAGGTTTCATGATTCAGACTAGCTTCCTTGCTCCTCAGCTGACAGATGGCCTATTGTGGGACCTCACCTTGTGGTCGTGTGAGTCAAAACTCTTGAATGAATTCCCCTTTATATATACATCTATCCCATTTGTTCTGTTTCTTTAGAGAACTCTGACTAATACAGTTGGCCCACTAATTTTTTACTTGATTGAGTGATCAAAAATTCCTAATCAACAAACAGAGGGCTGATATAAGCTACTAGACAGATGAGGTTCTCTCTTAATTACGAGACCCAATCAGTTCAACTATCATACCCAAGGCCCCTTGTGGAAGGACCTTACTATAACATTACAAGTATGTACTGGGAATAGTCTTCTCCAAAGAACCTGCAGCCACAGTTAAATATCACTGATCCCAACTGATAGATGAGAAAACTGAGACTCAGAAAAATATTTCAACATCATACACTTAATAAATGGTAGAGCTGGGATTGTAACTTATATTCGTAATTCTTAGATCATGAGATTATTTACAAATTTTTATTATATGGTATCCATACCCTGTCAGATATATGTGGGGATTTATTCTGCAACACCTTTTAATAAGAAAGGAGGCTGGAGATGAAATGCTTTCTTTTTGAGCTAAGAAGCTTAGTTCTGGGAGCCACATTAATTATCTGGTCCCAAGTCAGCATAACGTAGAAAAAAAAGAAAATTTAAGGAATGACACTATTTTCTTTTTAGTTTGACATACAAACTTTATCATATAGTAAAATACTTCTTATACTTAAATATGTCTATACTTTTCATGCTACTGTTGACAAATTTTTGTATTACTGGGAGACAACCAAACTGTTTTATTTATAGTAAACAGCCCTGTCTGGCTATTGCTGTTCTTCTTTGTAATAGTATGGTTTTTTTGTTTTTGTTTTGGTTTTTTATTTTATTGTTATTTATTTATTTATTTTTGAGATAGAGTTTTGCTCTTGTTGCTCAGGCTGGAGTGCAATGGTGCAATCTCCACTCACTGCAACCTCCACCTCCCAGGTTCAAGTGATCCTCCTGCCTCAGCCTCCCAAGTAGCTAGGATTACAGGTGCGTGCCACCATGACCAGCTAATTTTTGCATTTTTAGTAGAGTTGGGGTTTCTCCATGTTGACCAGGCTGGTCTCAAACTCCTTACCTCAGGCGTCGGCCTGCCTCGGCCTCCCAAAGTGCTGGGATTACCAGTGCTGGGGGCTGGGATTGGCCACCACGCCCAGCCCCCGTATTGTTTTTTTAAATAGAGATGGGGTCTTGCTCTGTTGCCTAGGCTGATGTCAAACTTGTCGGCTCAAGTAATCCTCTTCTCTTGGCCTCCCAAAATGCTGGGATTACAGATGTGAACCACTGTGCCTGGCCACATGTTGTTTTTAATAACAGTTTTTAGAGGGCATAACTCATGTGCAATAAATATCTTTGAAAGTATATAATTCAGTATTTTTTAGTATATTCGTAAGGCTGTACAATCATCATGACTATCTAATTCCAGAACATTTTCATAACCCCAGAAAGAATCTCCATATGCCTTAATAGACACTCTTCATTCCTGCTCCCTTCAGCAACCAGCTATCACTAATCTACCTTCTGTCTCAACAGATTTGTCTGTACTAGACATTCCATACACAAACATACATTCCACATACAACTTCAAAATGTTCATGGCAAAATTGACTTAAAAGTTGAAAATAAAAAACACAAGATGTCTTTCTCAACATAAACTCCATTGAGTTCAAGACACTTTTGTAAACAACGATACCAGTCATTTAGTCTATCCCTAAAGAACTGAGGGTCCCTGGAACTTAACTATGTCAATGCAGTCTCTTTTACATTATTAACCGAAGAAAAATGGGTACCCTTTAAAGATTTTTTAAGATTAAGAAACAAGAAGAGGTCTAACAGAGCTAAATCAGGACTGTAAGGTGGATGCCTAAAGACTGATTTTCCATCAAAATTCTCCCCCAATTTTTTCTTTTTGATGAGAGAAATGAGCAGGAGCATTGTTGTGGTGGAGAAGGACTCTGGTGAAGATTTTCTGGGCATTTTTCTGCTGAAGCTTTGGCTGAGTTTCTCTAACACTCTCATAATAAGCAAAAGTTATCATTCTTTGGCCCTCCAGAAAGTTAACAGGCAAAATGCATTGAGCATCTCAACAATCTTTTGCTATGACTTTTGCTCCTTTTGCTTTGACTGGGCCACTCTCACCTCTTGGTAGACATTTATTTGTGCTTTGTCTTTAGGACCGTACTGGTAACGTGATGTTTCATCTCCTGTTACAATTTTTTGAAGAAGTGCTTCAGGATCTTGATCATGCTTGTTTAAAATTTCCATTGAAAACTCTGCTCTTGGCCTGGCACAGTGGCTAACTCCTGTAATTCCAACACTTTGGGAGGCTGAGAAGGGAGGATTGCTTGAGCCCAGGAGTTTGAGACCAGCCTGGGCAAATTGGAGAGACTCTACAAAAATAAATAAATAAATAAATATAAAAGAAAGAAAAAAGAAAAAGAAAAAGTTAGCTGGGTATGGCTTATGCCTGTGGTACAACCTACTCCAGAGGCTGAGGTGGGAGGATTGCTTGGGCCTGGGAGGTCAAAGCTGCAGTGAGCCATGACTGCACCACTGCACTCTAGGGTGACAGGGTGATGCCCTGTCTTGAAAGAAAGAAAAAGAAAAAGAAAGAAAGAGAAAGAAAGAAAGAAAGAAAGAAAGAAAGAAAGAAAGAAAGAAAGAAAGAAAGAAAGAAAGAAAGAAAGGGGAGGGAGGGAGAGAGGGAGGGAGAGGGAGAGAGGGAGAAAGAGAAGACTCTGCTTTTGTCTGTAGCTGATCCAGGTGCAACAATTTTGGCATCCATGGAGTGGAAAGTTTGTTCAACTTTAATTTTTCAGTCAGAACCAGTTGAGACATCTGTGGTGTTAGCTATTGCTTCTGCTATTGTCAGTCCTCTTCAATCAGGGCATGAACATTAACTTTTTCCTCACAAATTGATGTGAAGGTGTGAAGTGAGTGGTCTGCCACTGCAGGCTTCAACTTCAACATTTCCTAGTCCCTTCTTAAAATGAATTATCCATTTGTGAACTGCTGACTTCTTTCAGGCATTGTCCCCCTAAACTTTTTGTAAAGGATCAATGATTTCAGCATTCTTTCCCCCAAGCTTCACCATAAATTTGATGTTTTTTCTTGCTTCGGTTTTAGCAGAATTCATGTTGCTCTGATAGGGGCTCTTTTCAAACTGATTTATTATCTTTAGTGCTTCAAACTACATCTCGTTCAGAAACCTAATAACACTTAGTACGAGTTTATTTTGGTGCACAAAATTTTAAAATATATGCATAGTTTTTTCATCACATGCATTTTGCATGAAATTTTTGAAGATCCCTCAGAGAATCATACAACTTGTGACATTTTATGCCTGGCTTCTTTCACTTAGCATAATATTTTCAAAGTTCATTTATATTACAGCATATATCAGTGCTCCGTTTGTTTTTATTACTAAAAAATGCATGGATTTTTTTTCCCCATTTGGAAAATAATGTAAAATATAAGTGGCCCCTGACCATTAAGCCAAACATTTCCAAGTGAACGGCAGGGTCTAGTACAGGATCAGTCAGTAGGACCAACTTCTGCAGAAAGGTCAGAAAAGCAGAACTGCTTTTTAAGAAGGGACTTGAAAATGTTGAAGATGAAGATTCATGGATACACCACATTTTGTTTACTGGCTTATGTATTGATTGACGTTTTCATCGTTGGCATTTTTGGGGTTACTGTGAATAATGTTATGAACATTCGTGTGCAAGTTTTGTCTGGACATATATTTTCAATTCTCTTGAGTATATATGAGTAGAATTACTGGATCACATAATTGTTCTGTGTATAACTTTTGGAAGTACTACCAAACTGTTTCCACAGCAACTGCTAGCAATGTATGAGGGTTTCAATTTCTCCACAACCTCATCAACACCCATTATTGTTTCTTTCTTTCTTTGTGTTGGTAATAGCCATGCTAGTGGGTGTGAAGTGCTTAAGGGACACATCCCCAGCCGTTCTGCTTTTCTGACCTTTCTGCAGAAGTTGGTCCTACTGACTCATCCTGTACTAGACCCTGCCATTCACTTGGAAATGTTTG
The DNA here is from genome assembly GCA_963574635.1 of Cheracebus regulus. Taxonomy (NCBI): domain Eukaryota; kingdom Metazoa; phylum Chordata; class Mammalia; order Primates; family Pitheciidae; genus Cheracebus; species Cheracebus regulus. The sequence continues at coordinate 4,579 of CAUYQU010077598.1, forward strand.
GCTTAATGGTCAGGGGCCACTTACATTTTACATTGTTTTCCAAATGGGAAGGGGCATTCTTAGAAATGTGTGATCATGTCCTGCTGCCTTCCAAATGCAGTTTCTGGACCCTGCCATCCTTCTTAGATCTTCTTATGGTAAAAGATCTTAATAGGTCGTCATTCATATGAAGCTATACTTGACTAATTGTGCATAGTGTAGGAAACTTCCAAAAATGAGAAGAAGAGAGATGACATCTTATGTGAAAGACTCACAGACTGTTCAACTTCTTTCAGTTCACAAAGATACTAGGGATATGGGTAACACCCCCCATGGGCACCGAGGAAGGAGAACTGTCCAGACTCCAGGCACAATTAGTGCCTGAAGAATATCTTATAGCATTATTACTCAACTATTTCCTTTATATATAATCATATATTAGTTTATAGAATTAGTGCCTAAAGTATAACTTACTGCTTACATATACCTAGCTTATATAATCAAACTTAATACTTATATCTACCATACTAAGTTCTACATAATCTTTCTATATAATCATATAGGTATTGTAGTTGGAGCTGTACTGACACATTTAGTGCTGATTTATAGAATCCTTCTACAATTTGGAAGGCTAAGGTGGGAGGACTGCTTGATCCCAGGAATTTGAGACCAACCTGAGCAACATAGTGAGACCTCGTCTTGGCAAAAGTTCAAAAATTAGCTGGGGCTGGGGCTGTGTGGCTCATGCCTATAACACCAGCACTTTGGGAAGCCAAGGAAGGCAGATCACCTGAGGTCAGGAGTTTGTGACCTGTTTGGCCAAAGTGGTGAAACCCTGGCTCTACTAAAAAACACAAAAAATTTATTTTGAGCCAGTGGGTGTCATTGCCTGGGCCTCTTGAAGACAGCATACATTTGGATCTTGGTTCTTTGGCCAGCTTGCCACTGTGTGTCTTTTGGTTTGGGCATTTAGCCTGTTTACATTTAAGGTTACTATTGATATGTGTGGATTTTATCCTGTCATCATTATGGTAGCTGGTTATTATGCAGACTTGTTTGCATGGTAGCTTTATAGTGTCATTAGTCTCTGTACTTGTATGTTTTTGTAGTGGCTGATAATGGTTTTTTCTTTCCATATTTAGTGTTTATTTCAGGAGCTCTTGTAAGGCAGATCCGGTGGTAACAAATTCCGTCAGAATTTGCTTGTCTAAAAAATATCTTATTTCTTCATCACGTATGAAGCTTAATTTGGCCAGATAAGAAATTCTTCATTGGAATTTTTTTTTTTTTTGAGACAGAGTCTTGCTCTTGTTGTCCAGGCTCCACCTCTCAGGTCCAACTGATTCTCCTGCCTCAGCCTCCCGAGTAGCTAGGATTACAGGTGCCCACCACCACACCTGGTTAATATTTGTATTTTTAGTAGAAGCGAGGTTTCACCATATTGCCCAGGCTGGTCTTAAATTCCTGACCTCATGACCCACCCACCTTGGCTTCCCAAAGCGCTGGGATTACAGGCATGAGCGAGTGTTCCCGGCCGGAATTTCTTTTCTTTAAGAATGTTGAATATAAGCCCCCAGTCTTCTGGCTTGTAAGGTTTCAGCTGAGAGGTCTGCTGTTAGACTGAGTGGCTTCCCTCTGGAGATGACCTATCTTTTATCTCTAGCTGCCTTTAACATTTTTTCCTTCATTTCAACCTTGGAGAATCTGATGATTGTGTGTTTTGGAGATGATCTTCTTGTAAAGTATTTTGTGGAGGTTCTCTAGATTTTCTGAATTTGAATGTTGGCCTCTCTAGCTAGGTTGGGGAAGTTCTCATGGCTGATATCCTGAAATAAGTTTTCCAAATTGCTTCCATTTTCCCCATCTCTTTCAAAGATATCAGTTGAGTTGTAGATTCGGTCTCTTTATATAATCCCATATTTCATAGAAATTTTTGTTCACTGCTTTTCATTTGTTTTTCTTTATTCTGATGTGATTGTCTTATTTCAGAAACTCAGTCATCAAGCTCTGAGATTCTTTCCTCAGCTTGGTCTATTCTGCTGTTAATGCTTGCAATTGCTTTATAAAATTCTTGTAGTGTGCTCTTCAGCTTTACTGGGTTGGTTACATTTTTTTCTATACTGGCTGTTTTGTTTGTCAGCTCCTGTATCTTTTAATTGTGACTTGTAGCTTCCTTTGATTGGGTTTCAACATTCTCCTGGATCTCAATGATCTTCGCTCCTACCCATATTCTGAATTCCATTTCTGTCGTTTCAGCCATCTCATTCTGGTTAAGAATCCTTAACCAGATGCTGATCTTTCTTCAGTCTTTGAAGTTGCTGTCTTTTGGATTTTTTTTCTTTTATCCTATTTGATGACCTTGGAGGTTTCATTGTGGTGTAAGGTGGGTTCAGTTGACTGGTTTCATTTCTGGAAGATTTTAGGGGGACAAGGTTCAGCTCAGGACTCCTGACCTATGTGCTGTAACTCTGGGAGACAGCTCCCATTTTGTTCTCTGGCTCTTTGAGGTTAGGAACCTGCTGTGCTAGAAGGGCTGAAGTGTTCCCGGACCGCTGGTTATCACACTCCAATGGTTAGTGCCAGCCAAAGCACTTCCTAGGGTGGTGGCAGTGGGATCTATCCTCTTTCGTATGTGGCAGTAGCATCTGCAGCTGCAGCATGGTGGGGTGCACATTCATCTGCTGCGACAGGATACTAATGGGTGCTGGGTTGCTGACCTCTGTGCTGGCCTTCGCAGCAGCGGCTAGCATTGACAGCACGGCTGTGGGGGCGGGGCGGGGACAGGGTCCAGCTGGCGATTGAGTGCGTGTTCACACTGGTGGTGGTGTTTGCACCCTTTGTGAGCGGTCCAGCTAGCGGCAGTGGCCTCTTAGAGTAGGGGCGGGTCCACTTTTCTCTGTGCTTAGTTTCGCACCTAGAGGCCATTTCCACGCACAGGGGTGGGGCATTGGTCGGGCCGGGCTGGTGGGCTCTCTGCCTGACAACTCTCCAACAACAATAGTGGTTGGAGGAGGGGGCGGGGCGCACTCACGCCAGCAAAAATGATCTGGCCTGGTGCACAGAAACACCCGCGCTGGCGGGGGAGGGAAGGCAAGGTCAGCCTGCCAGCGCACATGCACTGGCAAAGTGTTGTTGGGAGTGGCCATGGCGACTGTATGTGGGAAAAGCGACCTGGTGAGGCTACAGTTGGGGGAGAGTACAGGTGGCCTAGTGCGTGTGAGCTGGGGCTGCTCTACTGGGCATTCTGCTGGTTGGGTGAGACCGCCAGCACCCGAGCTATGATGTGGTCCCCAGGAGATACGTGGGGCTGCACTGCAAGCAGGCGCCGCTATGCTAGGGTCCGCCAGAGGCCATCAGACTGAGAAGTGCTCAGGTCAGACCGGTTCTGTCTCCTGGGAAAGTGCTCCGCAGAGTTCAGGTCCTACAGTTCCCCTAGGGCTAAAGTCTTCTATAGGAGTGAGCCAAGCCTAGTGGGATGGGCAACACTGACCATGCTCCACTACACATGCTCCTGAACCAAACCCTCTGACCTTCACTACAGCTGGAGTTCCACCCCTACCACTTCCCTGAACAGCTCTCACGGCCAATTCAAGTGTTCATGGTTGTCAAGGTTCTTCTGCTGCCAGGATTCCAAAGGCCTGTGGGCAGAGTTGGTTGCTCTTTGCCTGTTCATCTCACCCCTTCTCCAGTAGTAGTTAGGAATGAGTCCTGGTGTACCTGCGCTGGGCAGCATCTGTGTCTCTCCTCCGTCTGCTCTCAATGCTTTCCCTCTGAAGATCTGCTGGGAGTGCGCCAGTCTTCCTGATGCTCTGTCACTCCATGGGAAATGTTCCTCCTGACTGCATCTAATTGACGATCTTATCCTCTGTCCTGGTATTCTTGTTACATTGGAATTGTTTATTTGTTTTTACTTTTTTCATTGTAAGTTCACTTTTGTTTTCTTGCTGTCTGTCCTGGCTTGTTTGGGCTACTATAACAAAATATCATAAACTGAGTGGCTTATAACAACAGAAATTTATTTCTCACAATTCTGAAAGCTGTGAACTTCAAGATTGGGTGTTGGTAGATTCCGTGTCTGATGAAGGCCTGCTTCCTGGTTCATAGAAAAGGTGAAGGCTGAACCCGGGAGGCGGAGGTTGCAGTGAGCCGAGGTCGCGCCACTGCACTCCAGCCTGGCGCCTGGTGACAGAGTGAGACTGTCTCAAAAACAAAACAAAACAAAAACAAAAGGTGAAGGCGTTCTCTGAGGTCTCTTTTATAAGGGCACTGATCCTATTCATGAGGGCTCACTTCCCAAAAGCCCTGCTTTCTAATACGATCACCTTGGGAATTCGGTTTTCAACATTTTAATTTTAGGAGGGACACAAATATCCAGTCCATAACCCTGGCCTTTTTAAAGACTTCCTCAGTGATCGCTCGAATTTCTGTGATATGAAGATAGCAGTATATGCTGCTGTGTAAGATTAGGCTGACTGTCCTCAGAGGTCTTGTCCGTCTTTCTCCTCTTAAGTTCTGGAAGATTTGACAGGCATTAATTACCAGGCATCTATCCCAAGCTTTGCTCCAAAATCCATAAAAACGTATAATTTTTCCTCAAGAAACTAAAATTTTACAAACATGAATGTATAAACCACTGATAGGGATGAATGTGGTACCCTTTTTTTCTTCACTCTTGGTTTATTTTCTTTGTTGATTTTTATGAAAGATTCATTTTCTTGGTAGTCTTCTTAAGAGACATTCACTGACATCTCTCTGTCATCACCTTAAAAAGACAAAATGTATTGCTCACCAAAATCAAGGAAAGTTGACCCTCCCATAGAATGTATAAATTAATGGACGTGTTCACTGTGATAGCTCTGCTCTTCTTCAATCATCTTCTGATCCAGCCCCCTCTATTCTTAGAAAGTTCTCTCTTTACTCCTTCACCCTTGCAGCAACACAGAGATGAGGTAGTTTTCTTCAGTTCTTCAAACAATCATGTTCTGATCATGTTCTGGTCACTGAACTTTATGTCTTCTAAAGTTCTGTACGCATCCCCTATTATCACAGAAATTCCCAGGATAGGAGTCTTCATTTAGTTACAATCACATTGTGACCCCATTCCCTGACTTTTACCACTTCCGGAAAATTCTGTCCTTATCATCCCACCCTCCCAGAAACACCAAAGAGACCGGGGTCAATTCGGTACTTCAAAAAACCATATTCTGAACCCAAGCATAGACACTTACTTCTTCCAGAAAGTCTGTCCTTGCTCCTCATCCTCCCCTAAAAACCCCAGTGAGGGGCTTCAGCTTTCATTCAACTAATCATGTTCTGATCTCACACCCCTACCTCTAGCTTTTTTGGCTGGAGGAGGGAAACTGAGGCTACTTTGGGAAATCTGCAATTGGTAGTTGCTAGAAGGCACCATACTGATTTTCAGAGGAACTGAAAGATCATTCATGGACTCCACTGAGTCAGCTAGTCTTTATGAAGTGCCTGATTTCACCACTGTGCATTTTCAGATCAGACTCTATATCATCCTCTTCCTATAGACAGGTGAAAGATAACTCCAGCTCCAAAATTATCTAAGGCACAGAGTTTCCCTGAAATGTGGTTCTCAGTTGAATATGCAGGAATTCTGATGACTAAATAGTGTGAACTTCAAATAAAGTGATTTTTGTGTAAGTTATATGTTTTTCCATTTACACTCACTGGCTATCAGTACCTACTGTAAAAATTTCCAAATAATTCTTTGTGGAAGCAATGTGGTGAGAAGACGGGCACTCTGAAATGAAAATTGAGGCCACGGCTGTGGTCACAGCTCTTTCACTAATTGGCTGTGTGACCTTAGAAAATCGCTTTCCTAACAATTCCTCACTTTTGAAACCAAGTTTGCACCAAATAAGTAATTTTCATTTTTTTTCACTGTGATCTAGTTAGAAATACATCTTAAAAGTGGCAATATTTACTACATAGAACACATTAGGTTCTCAAAAACAATTCTTAACACTACTCAAGGGTGACAGGATGAGTCTTGTTCTACTTTTAAAGATTGCTTGTTGTAAGCCACAAAACTGATTTCACGAGCCATAGTGGCAATCCTAACTTTGAACAACACTGGAGGATCTTATTTTTTTAATCCCTCAATATTCTAAAAATTAAAGTGTCTGTATTTGAGATATAGAAAAACAATGTATTGAAAAACAGCCACATTCTTGCTGAGTCTCTTTTACCTTCCTCAGCTTGTCATCAAGTTACAAAAGTCAAATATTCTGCATTTCCAGATGATAAAGTCCAATAGAAAATGGCCCAGGCTGGATTCCCCTACTGCAAGATATACAACAGGGCTTAGCCCTGGGTGCTTAACATCTCTAAGCCCCAGTGCCCTCATCTTTAAAAGTGGTGTAACAATACAGACTTTATAGGTTAAGGATAAAATTAGATCCTGGATGCGAAACTACTGACAGAGGTGATGAATTGTGAGTTCCTCAGACTAAATGTGATCTTCAGGCATGCTTTGTTCTGCACAATGAATACTCTCCAGTTTGCTACTGTCCCTACCACTCCTATAATCATCAGTCTATTGTAAGGTCTCATACTTTTCTAATTACTTTCCTGCCAAAGTCAGATAAGGATTCATCTTGATATTGTTTCTTTATTTTTTATGCTTATGACACATTATACACACACACACATATGTATATAGTTACATACAGACACATCAACGGCACTGATTTTGGTACACATCAGAATTACTTAGAGAGTTTGTTAAAAATGGAGATTCCAGAGCCCCACTCTGTGAGTTTGGACAATAGGTCCCACATTCTCAAATGCCCCCTGCCCCCAAGGTGTTTTTATACAGATGATAGACTCACTCTGAAAAACACTAGAACATACATTCTTAAAATTCAGACACTGAATTATGGGTATGATCGTTCTTTCTTGGTCAGGGACAAGAAAATATTCTCAAAGACAAGTGAGATTTTGAGTCCAGGTAGAGGAAAAATAATATTTACAAAAAATAGCAACTGGAACGAAAGAGGAAGATGATGGAATACAGACTGCTTTTTGAACTGCTTTATGCATTTCATATTATGAAGAGAATATTTTTCCTAAAATGAATGAAGCTGCCATGCTAACAGTAACTTTTAGGCTGAGACAAAACAATATTCAATTAGAATTCTAATTTCCATTAGAAACTGGTAAGTGGAAACACCAAAAGTCTTACAGAAAAAGTAAATCACAAAAATACAAGCTTGTAAAGCAGTGTTCACATTTTTAACCTCAGGAAAAACTTTAGGATTCAAGGTATGAGGCAAAAGTCATAATGGTTGTCAGGTTCAGGAGTTTGGAAGCGCATATAGTGCCTTATCTGCTGTTCCCTAGTCTTTCTCTTGATTTCCATCATCTGCCCTACAAACCTTTCTACATCATCTCTCGCTTCACTGTGCTCACTATGCCTATTAGGTATGGCCCATCGAAAATTAGGGACAAGTCGCCTAACTCGCCCCCGTCTGATATTTCCTCCAGGCTTCTGCCCTTCACCCCCTCCCGAATGGCGGGATTCTTCTTCATTCTGCTTGGGGACCTGCTCCCCGCCTTCGTTTTCTTGTTGGGGATTTTTCCCGTCGAGACTGTTTGCCGCCAGCTCCTCTTTAGACTCCATTATTCCTAGGAGACAAGAGAGAGAAAATGGGCTGACTTCTTGGTGGACTGATCTGCACTGAGGGCGGAGGCCCTACTAGGCACCTTCCAAAACTCAGAGCCCTGGACTTGACTTTACACTCTTTAACATTTCATTTTTCCACCTGAGAAGCCCCGTGTACCTTGTGGGGTGCCCCTCATCCAAGCCCCTCCCTCCGGCAAAGCCCACCATTTTCCCCATAGATCCATCTCCAGGCCTCTGCAGGCACCAAAATGGAGGACGAGGATGGGGTGGGGGAGGGGGAGGATTGCGAAGTGTGGGGTGAAGGCGTGGATTGGGGTCTCAGACTGGGCCCCCGCCCCACCACCGTCCCTTGCACCG
>CAUYQU010077600.1:0-24661 GCA_963574635.1 Cheracebus regulus
TTAATACCCATTTTTAGACTGTATTCTAGCCTGGGCAATAAAACAAGAATCCCATTCTCTCTCCCTCTTTCTCTTCCTCTTTCTTTCATTCTTTTGCTGTGTCTTTCTTTCTCCTTTTCTCTCTTTTTCTAAAATCTCTTCCTTTTTCTCTTTCATTTTTTTCTTTCTTTTGCAGTTTCTTTCTTTCTCCTTTTCTCTCTTTTTCTAAAATCTCTTCCTCTTCCTTTCTCTCTTTCATTAAAAAAAAAAAAAAAAATTCAGTGGTGGTGAAGAAATGGAGGCTTTGTGGAGAGGTTTGATATTGAAGTGGAGAGCGGAAGACTGGGGAACAAAGATACAGACTCCACTTTCTAAGCTTTCAGCCCCAACCGCTTTCACACCTCACCCGCCTCTGGGCAAGGGGAGAAAAAAGCCATGGGCTCCCTCTCATGGTGCTTGTGGGAAAGTTCATAGCACTCAAACCTGAGGCAGCAGGCAGGTCCCCATCACACACCACTCCAGCCTCCATCTAACCAATACAAGCCAAGCAACACACCATCCTTTGCCCTTGCTTCACTTCAGGCAGCAGAAGCCCTTCTCTGTGGAGGATTCTTTTGCTGTTTATTGTATAAACAATACACTTTCTTTCATCTCTTATTAATGCCTATGGTCATTCATACCAACAACTGTATAATGTCCTAGCAGGGGCTGCCCAGTATCCAGCAGGGGCCACTAAGCACCCAAATGAAACACAGACAGAAGCAGGATTTGGGGTCAAGGGACAACTGGGCATTGTTATAATGGAGATGGGAAGACAGAAAACATGTCTTTATGCTGACATGAGCATAAACATGTCTTTATGCTGATTGGAAAACATCCAATAGAGGATGAGAGATTGATGAAGTAGGAGAAAGACGGTATAACTGCAGGAGCAAAGTCCTTGCACAGTAGAGGAGGTGGGGTCCAGAAGACAAGAGCAGCGACTGGCCATCCATAGGCAGAGAGACACTCCCTCCACTGTAACAGAAGAGCAGAGAAGAAGAAGCATTTTCAACTCAAATATTCCATCCTTGGGCCACATCATGTACATGATGTGCAAGACAGGGAGCAATTGAGTCAATGAGAAGTTAAAGAGAGAATGCATATAAGTCTGAGAAGTGCAACCTGTCTATGGGCCAACAGATTGCAAACCCTGGTGCTGCATATAATACTCCAAAATTGGTGGCATTCCCCTTTTGGTCCCTCTGAATTACTCCTGTCATTCATTTCCTATAGAAACATGAGACTGGTCAGAAGACGAAGATTATACACTTGAATGGTAAATAGCAGCTTTGTAATGGTTTTCCAGATTCCCACTGCAACCTCCCAAGCTTCACTTTTATCTTCATCCTAGGAAGGATTTCTTACTAAGAGATTGTGGGAATTTTAGTGATAGCCACAAATAACGATAATTTCCATTTTCATTTTTAAGTTTTTTTCCAACCATTTTATCCATTGTCTAGACATGTAAAGGTAAACTGTTATTTATTGACTCCTTATATGTGTTTTCCTTGAGATTCATGAACTGCATTTTCAAACTAGGAAAGCAATTCATAATTCCTTTGGGAACCAGCATGCTGAATAGAAATGAGTGTATTTCCACGGAAATGGACTCATTACTCTGCCAGTATTGCATAGAGCCTTATGAATAATTGCCATAAAACAAAGGGGTCTTATAGGAAAAAAAAAAACTTTGCACTTGTATTATACTTTTGCATGGAAAACAATTTATCCTCTTACATTTAATTTGCTTTGGAGATGTTTGCTATTTTCCTTGTGCTCAAAAGACCAGCACAGTCTGAAAACTTGAAATGAAAAAAGAAATTTTAAATATATATTAGTATAAAATATATTAACAATATAAAATCAATAGTCACTATAGTTTGAAAATGTTTTTGATCTTTTTACTCTAAAATGTCATCTAAATAATAACAAAATAAACACTGGACTGAAGAAAAAAAAGAAAACAGTGATTTTCATGTCTGCTATGTGGTGGGAGCTGGGTTTGATGTGTTATATGTGCATCATCTTCTTTGAAGTGAGTATTATCTGCACAGATGAGAACACTAAATTTCAAAGAGTTTACATAATTTGTCCAAAGTGAAAAAAAATCTAGAAAATAGCAAAGCCACAATGTAAACACAGGCCTCATTTTTAAATGTGTTTTATTGCTTCTTCCCAAAATAGAGGTTAAAGGAAAGGTGAAACGTTCCGATTAAACTAAAAAACTCATAACATCAAGTAATTTTAGACATCTGACATTTGATGATTGACAATGACAGAGTTTTCTTCTTTTAAATCACTGGAATTGGATGTGGCCAATATTCATGTAGAAGTCATGAATCTTTAACTCTGGTGATTAATCAACATTTCCTTCCTTTAATCTAATTACTGCCTTTATGTTTGTATGGTCAGAAAATAGGAGAAAAAATAAAGGAGGGAAGGTGAAGGGTGATAGGAATCCCTCAGTATAACTCTCTCTGATTACACAGTGTTACCTATACTCTGAGTCAGCACACCAATGTTGAACAGTACAGAGATTAGAGCCCTGTAGGAAGTCAATTTTAAAAGTCTCTAGAAAGGGCAGTTTGGTGAATTGACACAGTATCTTTAAATTGCAAACAAAATAAAGCACTTCACACTGTTATTCTAAAAGGAAACATTCACATCTGTGCTTATGCTGATTGATACACAACAAAATAGTAAGGCAGTCATCCTTTCTCCTGTCTATTTTTAACTGACCATACAGCATTGTTTCTTTAGTTGATTTCAGAATTTAGATAAGACATAGAAGTTGTCTTATGTTACACTAAGAAATAAGTCAAACATATCAGTGGCTTAACACAGCAAGAGCTGTTCTTCATGTTGCATGTCCATTGCACATTGGCAGTGGGGGCTGATGGAGCAGCCAACAGCCCAGAGCTTTGTGGGTCAGATTGAAAGAGTGACATAGCATGAAGAATCACAGATGAGCTCGAGACTTTTATCCACAACTCACTACTTTTTTTTTTCTTATTTGTTTATTTATATTGATAAGATACAAGTACAATTTTGTTGCATCCATAGATTGCATGATGGTGAAGTCGGGGCTTTTAGTGCATCTGTCACCCAAATAACGTATATTGTACCAATTTAGTAATTTCTCACCATCCACTCCCCTCCTACCCTCTCATCCTTCCATACTCTCCACAGTCCATCATTCCACATGCTACATTTATGAGTACACATTATTCAGTTTCCACTTATAAATGAGACCACATGGTATTTGTCTTTGTGTCTGACTTGTTTCACTTAGGACAATGACCTCCAGTTCCATTCATGTTGCTGAAAAAGACATGATTTAATTCTTATTTATAAATAGTCTTCTGTTGTGTCATAAATAGACATTTTTCTTTATCCAATCAGTCATTGATAGACACAGGTTGATTCCCCATCTTTGCTAATGTGAATAGGGCTGCTGTAAGCATACAGCTGCTGGTATGCTTTTGCTATAATGATTTATTTTCCTTTAGATACATACCCATTAGTGGGATTGCTGGATCACATGGGAATTCTATTTTAATTATTTGAGAAATCTCCATACTATTTTCCATAGAGATTGTACTAATCTACATTCCCACCAACAGTATATAAGGGTTTCCTTTCCTCCACATCCTTACCAACATCTGTTAATTTTTGTCTTTTTAGTAATAGCAATTCTGACTGGTATAAAATGATCTCTCATTGTGGTTTTAATTTGAATTTCTCTGATGATCAATGATGAGCATTTTTTCATATGCTTATTGGCCATTTGTATGTCTTTTGAAAAAAAAAGTCTATTCATGTCCTTTGTCTACTTTTTAAAAACAAATTTATGAGATACAACTCACATACTATACCATTTACCCATTTAAAGTATACAATTTAATGGCTTTAAAAATATTCAGAATTGTGTACCCATCACCACAGGAAATTTTAAGACATTTTTATTACCCTACCTTTGAATTCTTAATTGTCCCCCTCTAATTCCCCCATCCTCCTATCCTTAGGAAACCAATAATGTATTCTTTGTCTCTATAGATCTGCCTATTCCAAACATTTCATATAAATGGAACCATACAACGTGGTCCTTTGTGACTTGCTTCTTTCACTTAGCATAATGTTTTATTTAATTTATTTTCAAAATTTTTATGTATTTAGGGGGTATAAGGGCAGGTTTCTTGCATGCAAATATTATGTAGTGGTAAAGTCTATTCTGCCCACTTTTTAATGGGATTATTTGTATTTTTTGTTGAGTATTTTAAGTTCCAATTTCACTGTTCAAAATAAATCATGTGATCACAGCAAACTTTGAAGGAGCATGGAAGTGCAGTTTTGAAATGTAGGCAAGGAGAAAACCTGAAATACTTGGTAGAGAGCACTGGTAGCCTCACCGTAATTCTTTCTTATGCCTAAAGCTTTCTGTTACTGGGGAGAACCACAATAAAAGACTGAATATCAGAAGTTAAGAATCCAATCAGCAAACAAAGACATTTTTTCAAAAGTCTAGCTAGAATGTGTAAGGCAGGTCATAAATTAAGAACAAGATGTGTTTACCAAGGAAAGAGAGAACATTCTACTTGAGAATGGATCACTGAAAACTTGAAAGGAATTTTTTCTTAGAAGCAAGATTACACATGGTGTGTGTGTTCCTGTACTGATCTACAAGGGTTTGTTTAACCTATACATAAAAGAAAATTAGAACTACATAGAGTGTTGGCATTAAGACTGGGGATCTAGGAGCGGAAAACATTACAGTTAAATTAAAATATAAAAAGAGGTAGAAATGAGAAAGCTTTTCTTCTTGCCTTTGAGTCACAGGTTTGATCCTAAAACATTTTTAATAGATAAAGTTTACTCTGGTACCTTAACTCTGTACTACTAGATATTATTGTCCTTACACAGCCATAAACAACACAGAACCCTCTACTGAGAACTGCTGGAATCTCTAATGTTGTGCCAAGATCCAAAATTATTTCCTCCTTTATCCAGTACCAGTTTCCTTCATTTTAATGCATTGATCTTAGCTAATCATTAAGTGAAAAAGTATGGTTTAGTGGAAAGAGGATATAGATAACATCAGGGAATATGGATTCTAATCTCAGCTCCAAAATAGACTTCCCAGGTTACAATTTTGTGATATATTTTATAAGCTTTAGTTTATTAATCTACAATGGAGAAAGGAAAATATAGATGAAACAACTGGCATGGAATCAAATGAGAGAATAGGAAAAAGTCTTCTTTCAGAATTCTAAAAGTAGTATAGAATTATAAGATGTGAGAAGATGATGATGATGATATAGAAAGTAAGGAGATTAAGATCATGTATAATACTTGAAAAACTGATTCTTCTATACCCGAACACAGATACTTGCATCTTCCAAAGAAAGCTTATTAGCCTAATCATGTTAGTTTTTTGAAAGCAGAGATGGTTTATTTCATTTCTGTTAGTCATGGTACACAGCATATACTCAATAAATGTTGCATTGCTCCAAAGAATAAAGAAAAAGATAATGTGGGCTAAAGCATAGAACACAGCCTATGAAACAGAAAGAAGAAAACTATCCTGAAAAGAACAAAAGAAGGAGCATCCAGGAACTGAGTGAAGATCAGGTTTCACAAGGTTGAGGGTGGTTTCATGTCCATAGTGCCCTTGAAAGACAGGAATAGGAAGACAGCCTTTTTAGACAGGCAGCAGCAGACAAATGGTCCAATATCAAGCAATAACAATTATACACAAGCCACAGAAAGTGATATTCCAAGGTAATGAACCTGTCAGGAGAGTAACTTTTTCACCACATTTTTAGGCTTTCTTTAGTAAACAATTAACAAGTTTCTAAATGGCTAAGTTGTCAATTTCCCTGTATGAGGGGATCTTCCCTTTTTTTTTCCTGACAATAATTTTATTAATTTTATATTATATATAAATATACATATTATATAGACCAGACTGAATGAAGACACAGTAATTCAAAGTCAAGGAATATATCTTCCTACTTGGTTTTCTTACTTCCCTGACCTCATTCTCAGGGAGATAATGTTGAGTCCATCATTCTTTATTACGCAGCTGGACCGGTCCAAAATTTACCTTCAAAAGTGATTTTTGCTGGATAAAGGGATGATAGGAAATGAATGATATGAGATTGCACTATAAGTTTTCCGAATTCTGATTTCTAAGTATTTGCAGAATAGAAGCACATAACAGAAATGATGTTAATATATAATATATATTACATATAATTTTAATATATATATTAACTCACTACACACATTCCTTACATAGCTTAAAACCCAAGTAGTTATTGTAACTTGTTCTGAGATGCTTTATATAAAAGTAAATTACATATGCACAGAATAAATTACTGAGAGCTTTGAATGAAGTATTGGATGGATAGCAAAAAAATATATGAAGAAGTGATAGTGCAGCTTTTGTCAATCAAAGACAGGATTAACTACCAGCAATGTGGACATCCTAATGAGACAGGTTGATTAATACGTCAGAGACATGGAGTCTTCCTAGTCCTTCACTTGCCTTGTCCTCTGCAGAAAAATCAAACCTCTTCTTCCAGAATTCCACTTAATCAGGCACACTGAAAGCACAGAACCCCAATGACCCCCAGAAAAAGCTTTTCATTTCATGACATAATTGATTAAAAGACACTTTGCACCTAGCTTTAAGTTGAGGGGAAAAGAGTAAGATTAGAGAGGGATAGTTCTCTCAATAAATTTTTTTAAGTATCACACTTGTCATAGATTTATATGTAATATAAATTATATATTAATATATGTAATATAATTATACATTATATTATATGTAACATATATATATATATAAACATTATTTCTATAATGAGCTTCTGCAAATACTTAGAAATCAGAATTTGGAAAAAATAATATGGTGTGATCTCATATCATTCATTTCCAATCATCACTTTATCTAGCAAAAATCATTTTTGAAGGTAAGTTTTGGGCCATTCCAGCTCAGTAATAAAGAATAATGAGCTCAACATTTAACTTCTAATTATCTCCCTGAGAAATGAGGTCAGGGAAGTAAGAAAGCCAAGTAGGAAGATACATTTCTTGACTTTGAATTACTATGTCTTCATCTAGCCTAATCAAATGACAATGAATTCAAGAAAGACGGTGGCTAAAATGCAACTGGAAAAAAAGCCCAAACTGTTTACCTTTATGTCATAGGGCTGATCAAAAGCTACATACTGGTCTTTACTCCTCTCTGCCCCTTCTCTCTAGCTCCAGTCCCAGCCAAAATAAATCTCTAGAGATCTTATCTGGTCTGAGTACCCTATGATTTAGAAAATTCACAGTATAGCAGATAATGTTTTCTAAAAGTTTTAGAACAGCAATATTTTTATATCACACTCTCCTCCAGAACTTTGCCGCTCCTCATTAAGACTCAGACTGCCTTCCATCCCCTTGAACCAAAAGAATGTGGTAAACATGATACTGTGCAGCTTGCAAGGATAACTTGTAAAATACAACATGGCTTGTGTTTGGCACTGTCACTCAGAATGCTTGCCCTTTCAAACCATTTGCCATGCTGTGGGTAAGCCAAATGAGCTCCCAAGACAGGCCCACAAGGGGAAGAACAAGGGCATCTATCTGACCAGCAGCCACACGAGTGAGCTTGGAGCAGATGGATACTCCAGCCTCAGTCAAGCCTTTGAATGACCACCGACTCACTGGACATCTTGCCTGCAACCTCATGAGAGAGCCTGAATCAGCACCACTCAGCAAGTTTTATCATTTTAAGCCACTAACTATTGGAGTAATTTGTTACACAGCAATCGACAACTAATGCATCTTCCCATTAGGGTTATACGACTGGAGACAATGACTTTTTAACCATACACGTGACATATATTAAAACATGGCAAGTTACAAACTTTCAGTTATAAGATGCCGTAAGTTCTGGAGACCTAATGTACAGCATGGTAACTACAGTTAGTAATGATTTATTGTCTATTTGAAATTTGCCAACAGAATAGACCTCAAGTGTTCTCAACACTTTCCAACATAGTAGCTGTGTGAGGTGATGAATATGTTAATTAGCTTGATTCTGGTTTTCATCGCACAATGTATATGTATATCAAAACATCACATTGGACATCTTAAATATATACAATTTTTATTTGTCAATCATACCTCAATAAACGTGGGGAAAAGAAAAACATGGCAAGGCAACTACTCAGTGATAGATTAAGGAAGACCAGATGCAGTGGCTCAGGCCTATAATCCCAACACTTTGGGAGGCCAAGACAGGAGGATTTCTTGAGTCCAGGAGTTCAAGACCAGCCTGGGCAACATAGTGAGACTTCGTCTCTACAAAAATTTTTAAAAATTAGCTGTGCACAGTAGCATGCCCCTGTAGTTTCAGCTATTAGGGAGGCTGAGACAGGAGGATCCCTTGATCCCAGGAGTTGAGGTTTAAGTGTGCTGTGATCACATCACCCAGCACACTCCAACTTGCATGACAGAGCAAGACCTTGTCTTTAAAAAAAAAAAAAAAAGAAGAAGAAGAAGAAAAGAAAAAGAAAGAAAGAAAAAGAAAAAGAAAGGGTGGACCGCACGTGACACTGAAGGAAGCAGGGAGAAGGAAGTCTCCATATGAGCAAGAATGAAGTATTTCCAAGGAGACCAGAAAAAACACATATAAGAGAAAGACATATACCAGAGAAGGTGGTGAGGGGAAAAAAACAGCAACTAGAGAAAAGAAAGGAACTTTGGTTTTCACGGCATGTTTTAAGGCAGTTAAAAAATTACAACTGGTGTAATTATAAAAAAGTAATTTTTGAAATTATACCAGTTGTCTGTTGCTGCTGAAAGCACCGAAAGTGATACCCATGTCCAAGGATCCTGATTCATAAGACTCCCCAGCAGAAGCCAATATAGAAAGGAAACCAGAAAACACTGTCTTTTCAATTACCACAAGTGAAACAAAGGATATTGAAAAATCAGAATTTTGGCAGCATGAACAAGTCACTTTTCGTACTCATGACAGTTCTATTTTGTTCTTTTAAGGGACTTGTGTGAAAACCCTATAACATGAAAGCCAGCAAAAGTGTAGTGGGGGATCATTCTTACTTCAAATGCCCTCAGGGTCTCTGTGAGGTAAAAATGTGCCAAAGAAGAAATATCTCATACAGGAACAGACCATGGGTAAAGCATGGAAGGGCTTTTTGTTTTTGTTTTTTTGGCATCCTGGGCCACATTATGAATAATGAGCAACTTCTGAGTAAAATTAAAAAAAAATAACAGCATGGATGCCATTTCAGGCTTTCCTAAGAAATACTTTAGATCATGTGTATTTCAGAATTCATAACTTTTTGCATTTCTGAAATGTGATCTGTGTACATGCCATGCATATCAAGTCAACCAGGGAAATATTATTACGTTAATATCTACCGTTAATCAGTACCTAGTTTTAAATCAGTCAGTGTGTTAATCTTATTTGATCCTTCCATCTGCTCTGGAAAAATGATAAAACTGAGGACCACAGAGATTCCCAAGATCACAAGACTAATAAGTAAGCATATTTAGGACTCCATCTTGAACCAGACTTCAAATCCTCTGCCTTTAATCTCCTACTTTATTGCAAAAAATTCAAGATGTGTCCAGTTTTGTGCATGTGTGTGTGTGTTTTACGTTTTTCTGTTTCTTTTTATAGAATAACAATGTTGAAGAAATTAGGAAAGATTACCTATAGTTTACCATCCTGACATCAGTTATCACCTTTATTTATCTTGTTTTTGGTCTTATTTCTGGGTAGAACCCCCTAGGAAGAGCTCCAGAAAACAGCAACTTCACTTGAAATGGGGGGTGCAGATAGGGGCAGTGGCGGTGACCATAATCTAAGATTGAGTAAGAGAAACACTAAAGAGGAATGGACATCATTTCCCTACTTTTTTGGAATTGTTCATATGTGCAGAAGAGTAAAGTCAACCTCCTAAAGGTAGAGCATGGAATGGTAGTTACCAGAGTCTGAGAGACAGGGCAGACATTGGTCAAATGATACAAAACATCAGTTAGACAGGAGGAATAAAATCAAGAGATCTTTTACATATCAAATGAATATAATTAATAACAATGTATTATACACTTTAAAATTGCTAACAGAGTAGATTTTAAGTGTTCTTACCTCAAAAATGTGGTAAGTAGATGAGGTAATGTATAATCTAGTTAGCTTGATTTAGCCATTGCACAACATATACATATATAAAAATATTGTTACACACAATAAATTTATACAATTTTTATTTGTTAATTAAAAAAAGAAGAGCAGAGAGTGATAGAACCCCAAAGAGAGGTTTTCTTTGCAAACACTAAGGATGATTTCAGAAATTTAGGTTCTACAGATAACAGGAACAGAATCAACTAAAAAACACCACCAAAGGACCAATTGGCAAAATGGTCTTACATCAGCAGTTTTCTAGAAGTACTACACATATCACAGCATAGAGCCAAAGTGATCTACTGGGATAGTCATTGTGGGAAGTTATACACCATAATATTGCATGGCATGACATGTGTTGATAATTTCCAAGAAGGCTCTTTCTAAAATATTGTCTTAGGAGCATTGGCAAGCAGAAAATCAAGGGGCTTACCTGCGTAGCTCATTGTCACAAGAGCTAGGTAAGTCCCCAAACAAAGTGAAATATGTTACTCCCTTCCAATAGTAGCTCTGCAGCAAACCAACTCGTAATAGCAACATCTTTGACACTAAGGTCACCAATTCATGAGACTTAAACCCCTTCTTAAACATTTGCATTATGTAATAACTCTACTAGGAAAAGATAAATTTATATCTTAAGCTAAAGCTTCACAATGAAAAACCATCATATGGATAGTAATTTGATGTAAATATATGGGTGCTAAAAATAATGTGTTAGTTCAGCCACAGGAATTGGGATAACATTAACCAAGAAGATAAATTAACATCTTAAACATTCTTAAACACAAAATCAATGATCAAACTACCATAGTTTCCCCTGATGAGCTATTCCCACATACAGGAGAAGCACCAAAAACAGCAGTCAGTTGTAAATACTAGAAAACAGTCTCTTAAAAATTCATGAGTCAGGGGTAGAGTCATAGAAAACTGTAGATAATAACTTTCTGTTAAATATGATTTTTAAGACTGCATCAGCACTTAAGAGTAAGGATGGAGTCTGAGCTTCTCTACAAGATAAAGATGTCTGAAATTCCTAATTGTTTAGAGAAAATTAAATCTAGTTTAATTTGCTTATGACCATTAATGCCTTTAAACATAGCAGAGTATCTGACTTGAAACAACTTACTATTGAAATATAAAAAGTGCCTAATTCATGGATTTGATGATTATTTTTTACTTTCTGTAGACATTAGCTGCATTAAGTCTACAGCTCTGACACTGTAATTTCCTGGAGGTAATAAATGTGATTTTCTTGACATAACATTATCAAATATCTCATTCCCAGCAATGCTTGGAATAGAGTTCCATGCCTAAAAGTGTGTGATTTCAGGGCTAATAAGTGGATACTAAATCTCTCCCTTGTCCTTTCACAAGGACAATCTGTTAAAAAATAATGCAAAGGATTTCATTCAAAAACTGAAATATGGCTGGGCGCAGTGGCTAACGCCTGTAATCCCAGCACTTTGGGAGGCTGAGGTAGGCGTATCACCTGAGGTCAGGAGTTCGAGACCAGCCTGACCAATATGGTGAAACCCCATCTTTAAAAGAAAAAAAAAATTAAAAAAAAAAAGAAAGAAAAACTGAAATATGGAGTATGAAATCCTAGTGTTTCTCTTCTGAATTTCAATCATTCAAATCCTTCCCATTTATCCCTTTATTTACAAGGCAAGCTCCTGCTTCTCCTCTAATATCCAGTCCCAATGTCCTCTCCTTGAGCCCTTTCCAAACTCTGCCATGAAATATGTGGTCCTCTCCTTGCTTTCTCCATGAGATTCTGCTTCAAAAAAATAGTGCATATTGTTACTACTATTTTTTTACATGTTGTTCTTCCATTATTAAAGTATAGGCTTATCAAGGGCAAAATATATGCTTTACTTATTTCTACAATGAAAATGACACCTGGCATATACTAAGTTCTCAATTTAAGTCTGCAATGTGATGACTATATGATGCAGGACATAATTAATCACCTGCTCTTTACCTAGCACTGTGCTCAGCATTTGTGTTACATTATCTCATTTACTTTTCCCTTCAACATTGAGAATATTATTATGCCCCTTTGATCAAAGAGAAAATCAGGCCCAGCTGAGATGTTAGTGGCTTGCCAGAGCCCTCATAAATAGTAATAGAAGGTGTATCAAACCAAGATTATTTGCGACAAAGCTTTTTCCACCACAGCAGTGGACAATTGGCATGTTTGCAGAGAGCCTTCAATGTGATTAAACCATAGTTGAGTTATTTTACTTCTGTGGAACTGAATGGAAAAGTATAGGAGACAAATGAATGATGTGGATTAAGTGAAGTGAGTAGAATCTATAAGAATTTAGTGCAAATACAAACTTCCTATGTGGTACAACCATATATATCCAAGCAACTATAAATTAAATTAATGAAAATGTATGCTGTCATCAAAGACTGTGAAATTATTTCTAGGAATATTCCTCATCTCTCCTTTATTGACAAATTATATATAACATTATATTTGTGGCTAAATTTTTTCTTTAGTATCTCTTTATATTCCAAAACCAGAGACTTACACTAGAGCAGGTAATGTTATCTTACACAAAATTGTATCCTACCGAACATATCATGGTGACCAACAGTGAGTAACAGTTTAGGAAGTATTTGTGGGGAACAATACACTGACCAATAAATGCAAGTGTAACAAATATTTATCCATAGGTCATGTTTGGTCCACAGGACAACAATCTATCAGGAGCTTGAACTAGATAATCTCAGCAACATTTTAGCCATGTTTTCACTCCTACCCTTTCTTGAGCACTCACATCTATAAAAGGCATTCCTTGTATGGCATCTTTAATTCTCACAACGGCTCTATAAGATGTATTGTTTGTTTGTTTTTGAAACGGAATCTCACTCTGTCACCCACACTGGAGTGCAGTGGCACCATCTCAGCTCACTGCAACGTCCATCTCCCGTGTTCAAGCGATTCTCCTGACTCAGCTTCCCAAGTAGCTGGAAATACAGGCACATGCCACCACACTCGACTAATTCTTGTATTTTTAGTATAGATGGGGTTTTCTCATGTTGGCCAGGCTGGTCTCAAACTCCTGACCTCAAGTGATCTGCCCGCCTAGGCCTCCCAAAGTGCTGGGATTACAGGGGTGAGCCACTGTGCCCTGCCTATAAGATGTATTTCTATGGCCCTATGTAAATGATGAAGCTAAGGCTCAGCATTAACTAACTTAGATAAGGTTACCCAGTGAGTAAATATTACAGCAAGTCCATATGACTCGAGTTCATATACTGTCCACTAAACCCCAGAGGTCCTTGTAAACCTACATGAAAATAATTACACACTGATAAGAAAAGGAATAAAAACTTTGCTATTATACTGTTAGAAATTTGCTAAGAAAATAATTGTTAGTATGGTGAGTATTTGAGAGTTATTTTTTCCTGACAGAGATAGTGACTGGGAGTGGAAAGGCTCAGAGAATGAGAAGGCGGCGGCAAGAAAGCACATGTGGGATCCATGGCCTGTCATTCTGAATTGACAACAAAGTTAACTGCTGCTCTTAATAACCCTAGCATTATTTAGGTTGTTTTTGGAGTTAAAAAAAGTCCTGATAGTCCCAAAATTTTCCTTAATTCCAATGATCCCAAGGCAACCTGGTTCATAGAGATAATTCAAAGGAAATCAAATTTTGGCTACGGTCTATGAAACATTCATCTCAGATACAAATATGCATTTAAAGCTATGAAGGAAAAAACACATTTCACAGTGAGGTGATCTGCTTTAAATAAGTCAAAAAGTTTAAAGTAACAAAATTGTAAGTAAAATGATTAATCTACTTACATAAAAGTTTGTTGCTAAGCAACCACATCAATGGAATATTTCAATTATGATTTGAAGTTCTTGAGCTCCCCTTAGCAGTAACAAAAATAGATATTCCATAGCTAACGAAATCATCTCACAAAGTATGGAAACCTGAGACTAATTTTCTGAAACAATGTATCCTAAAAACATAGCAACATATTAATATTAAAACACAGAGTGAGGACCCGGTAACCATAATTTGTTCTTTTCTATTGTACACTGACATTTTTCCACCCCAAACAAGCTCTTTTGCAGTCTACTATGTTCTTTAACAGTCAGTGAAATAATTGGATATATATTTCCTTTTGGAAATCATAAGTATAGTCATTAAGCAGGTGAGTGATGAGGTAGTTATACAACCTCCAGAGCTTCATATTTCTCTTTAAAGCACAAATTATTCATCTTCAGATTTTAAGATCTGAATTATTTTTTGTATAAAATAAGAATAAATTGGGATGCCTTACTATTAACTGCCTGTTATAAACTATGAAATCATTTTTGTATTTGAATATATGTGTTTCTTTCGCGTTTGTTTCTTTCACTGCTCCCAGTTGGGAAATGGCCATCATTACAATGAAATAGTAGAGGCCAGGCTTAGCAATACCATGTGAAACCATCAGCACAACCCAGCTTCCCCCAGGCTGATTCTACCTGAAACAATCCCCGGCAAATGATTTTTGCTTCTCTTCTTAACAATTGTCTCTGAAAAATGGATGAAATGTTATCTTCTTATAACCAGTTTCAGAAACTAATTTTTTATTTAGAATAAAAAAGGAAAAGTAACACTTTATCTGTCTTAGGCTGGGGTCCTCAGGAGTAGGTTCTGAGCAAGAATTCTGGTACAGATGGTTAATGTGGGAAGTGTCCTTACCAAGTAAAAGTAAAAGACAAAGAGTGAGAGACAACAGGAATGGAGTCTATGAAAGTTGTTATTCAAGCAAGTTGCTACTTCAGGGAACTTGAACTTAATCCTGCAGGAGAGCGCTAGGAAAAGGAGTAGAACGTGTGCCCTGGAGCTATCAAGTAGCTGGGCTGTTTCTCTGAGAAGCAAAGGTTTTAATTCCCTGAAACTTCCTGCAAACCACATCAGTAGAGGAACATCTCAGCTAAAGAGATGCTAGTGGTTGCAACTGAATTTCAAGAAAATGTGCACCAAATTGGTGAAGCACCTTGGGCACTGAATGGAGTTAATGCTTTAGGGAACATTTATCAGCCAATAACCAAGGGGAATTGAAGGTTAAACCATTAGCTTCCTTGACATTCATGTAGGATAACTCCAAGGAATGTGCTATATTGATGTTCACTGTTCCCAGAAGGATGGAGCTCTATATACCCATAGCAATAACCTGTTTGATGTTATCTGTCTGAGCTTCACTCTTTTACTTTGCTCACTTTCCCTGCTAGAATCGCCTGCCAAATAAAGTACTTGCATTCACATCCTTGTCTTAGGCTCTACTTCTGGGGAACAATCAACCTTAGATAGTCGAAAATCATTTTAACTTGTTATCAGGATTTTTGCAAAATAACAACCATTTTGCAGCAGAGACACCAAATAAGAGGCAACATTGATTTCCATTACTAATATAAAAGTAAAATATATTTCTTCCTCTATTTTCTGCTCCAAAATGCTCTATCCAAATTAATCATCTTACTTCTTCGGTGTTGTAACTCTTCTTACACAAAACACCTAAATTTGACAATTGGACAATAGCATATTAAAGTCATTTTCCTGTCATCTCCGAAAGATCACTCTGTCTGCCTCAGAGCCTACAAATAGTACATTAATTATCTCATCTGGGATTTTCCAGGAGACTTACACCAAATGTAAGAAGCTTTTCTCTCTCTTACTATAATTCCACTATACACACTGCTGCCAAATCAATATTTTAGCACATAGCTGTAATGACATCACTCCAAAGCTTAAAAACATTTAGAGGTATCATGCACCATGGTTCCTAAAGAATAAAATAGAATCTCCTTGAACTGATATTCAAAATATTCCAAATCGAGTATGCCACACTCTATAATCAGAACCAAATTTTTAATAGCAAGTATCCTAGTGTACTCATTATAGGGTTTTTGGACATGTGTTGTGTGTGGGTATTACACTGACGAACCATGCAAGTTTGCCTGTAACTGACTGTCTCAGTTTTAACACTGAAAGTTCCATGTCCTAAGAAACCCCTCAGTCCCCAGCAAACTAGGACAAGTGGTCACCCTGCATATGACAGCATCCACTGCTGTAGTGTACTTGTTTTTCATACTATAAGGAAAATGCTATGCTCAAATAAATGAATGGTCCTATCTTTAATGACGTATGTGGTTGAAAGAAGGAATGTCATATGCCAATACACACAGTGAGAGCAAAAGGAATGTACATAGAATGTGAATGGTAAGAGCAGTATGTACCTCATTACACACTGAAATCAGAATCTTAGCACCTTCCCTGTTTCCCTCAAACTTCTAACTACTTTTACCTAATATTCTAGTAGAGCTAAACTATCCTCACCCCCAATAACCTTCAAGGCTCCTACCTATTTGGGGCTTCAACTGTTTGTTCATACTGTTCCCTCCAACTACCCTGAATGCCCCCTCTCATACCACCCCATCAACTCCTATCACATGGGCTCCACTCTCCGAGACCCACTCAGATGCTGCTGCCACCATAACGATGTTGATTTCCTGTCCCCAGTTCCAGGTTTTGTTTCCTCTTCACTTTGACTCCTCACTACATTTTGTTCCTTTTTCATGGCACTAAAGGAATTTCATTATCTGAAATGCATGCAGAGCTTTATAATCATACTTTAGTACTATTATTCAAAACGCCTCAGTGAGGCCCCTGCACACAGCAGGGATTCTTGCTTTCCTCTGACACATAAGGAAGCTGAGGCTGAGGATGGTCAGATCAGCTGTCTCAGCTTGGAGCTCATGGGTTGTTGAACTGGAATTCAAACCCAAACATTCTAATCTGAGATCTAACATAGTGCTCCTTACTCATAATCACATGTAATCAAGTCACTAGACTTCAAATTATTTGAGGTATCAAAAACCACATATTGGTTGTCATTGGACCTCAGTAACAACCTTTAAGTAGAGATTTCAATCCTGACATTCAAATTTCTCCCTCAGGTAAACCTTATTTGCTTGCACTTAAAGCTAGAAAATATGTTTGTATAGGTTAGTCATCATCTGGATTTCTTGTAAGTCGGTACTATACCTATTCCTTAAAATGTCCTTCAGACCAAGGATATAGTTTTAAGAGGATCTGTGAGGAAGAGTTCATAATTATGAAGCCAATTTCTCCTCTCTCGTTTAGCACAATTACCATTTCTTAATGCAGTGTCCCCTAAATTGTAAACTATAAACTATCTGCAGCCATCTTCAATAGAACCTTCCAGGGCCTTTTAAAAATGCAGATCCCAGGCCAGTTGCGGTGGCTCATACCTTTAATCTTAGCACTTTGAGAGGCTGAGGAGGGTGGATCACTTGGGCTCAGGAGGTCAAGAACAGCCCAGGCAACATGGAAAACCCTGTCTTTACAAAAATTATCCAGGTGCAGTGGCATGCACCAGCAGTGCCAACTGCTCGGGAGGCTGTGGTGAGAGAATCACTTGAACCTGGGAGGCGGAGGTTGCAGTGAACTGAGATCGTGCCACTGCACTCCAGCCTGGGTGACGAGTGAAACCTGTCTCAAGAAAAAACCAAAATGCAGATCCCTATACCCTACCTCAGATTTACAGATTCAGAAAATCAAGAGATGGGGTTCAGAAATGATGATCTTTATGGTTAAAATTTAAATGAACTTAAACATTAAAGTTTACCTCCTAAACCTAGCATATAAAGTTCTCAGAAATATAACAATATTACCTTCTACTGGAAACTTCTACTACTGCCTTCCTTTTACTTTACAAATTGTAGCTTAAGTTGCCATCATGTCTGTGGCACCCTTTCTTTCCTTCTACGCCATTCCAATCCTATCTGAATGTCTAATCCTCAGCTTCTCTATCATCCTCCTCTTTCCTCTGAGCCATCATCATTGTTGCTGCTGTTGTGGTGGTTATTGCTTTGATTGGTACTGTGCATTGAGCACTTACCATATTCCCATCATTCTACTAAGCTGTCTACTAAGCTGTCTACTAAACTGTCTCTCTAAATCCTGAAAAAATTCATGTGCAGTATCTTCTGTTATCATCCCCACTCTTAAGATATTAAAATGGAAGTCAAAGAAGTTTAGCAGCTTGCCCAAGACCACACCATCTATAGGGGGCAGATTAGGACTGAGTATCTCTAACACCAAAACCCAACTTCAGTAACTTCACTGTGTGCTTCTTTTACCTTTACCTTCAGTACAGTGTTTCAACTATGATAGGCACCTGTCATTGCAACTAGTCATGGTGCAGT
This sequence comes from Cheracebus regulus, assembly GCA_963574635.1. NCBI lineage: Eukaryota > Metazoa > Chordata > Mammalia > Primates > Pitheciidae > Cheracebus > Cheracebus regulus. Next base: position 18,465 of record CAUYQU010077600.1, read on the forward strand.
CTCTTTGGGTGGCCTGATGAGCAATGAAGCACACCAAATCATTCTTACCCGGAATGATAAAATCTAAGTGAGGTCAATTCCTCAACCTGTCATACTCATTTGTCTTACCTTAATTTAGAAGGAGAAAAGTTCATGATCAGAGCCAAATGATTTATTTTACTTTCATTGACAGAATGGCCCTGTCTACAAACAAAAATGTTATAATACTGCATTTTTGCAAGATGCAAAAATACTGAAAGAATGCAGCACCAAAGATACTGAATAGACACTTGATTAGCCAAGCAATAACAACAACAATGATAACAATAAGAGTAATACGCAGATAATATATATGGTGATCACTATAGACCAGGTACTATGGTTAGTGTATTTGTATGTTATCTAATGTAATTCTTAGAACAATGCTAACAAGCAGACATCCTTATCATCATCCCCATTTTACATATGAGGAAACCTGGGCTCCGAGAAGTGAAATAATTTGTACAAGTCCACATAGCTATCTGTGGTATAGAAATGAAGTAGTCCCAAATCTTGGTGTGCTTGACTCCCAGACTGAAGCTCATTGCTGTTCTGCTCCATTAAGGAAGGCTCCTATTAGGATTTTGAACTGATGATTGGAAATTACTTTAAAATTTTTAAATAGTAAAGAAAGAAGCATATTTAACTCCATAAATTGAAAAAAAAAAACAAGCTATAGCTTATCTGTGGGTTTTCAAGGAACACTGGAAAACAGTCTTCCCTGTCACATCAATGAATGCAAATAGCTGCCGGTGTGGTTTGACACCTGCCTCAGTCCATTCAGGCTGTTACAATGAAATACCATAGACTGGGTGGCTTATAACTAAAGAAATTGATTTCTCACAGTTCTGGAGGTTTGGAAGTCCAACACAAAGGGGCCAGCAGATTTAGAGTCTGGTGAGGGCCTGGTCTCTGATTCACAGATGGCGGTCTTCTTGCTGTGTTCTCATACAGCAGAAGAGGTGAAGGAGCTTTCTGGGACTTATTTTATAAGGAAACTATTCCCATCCATAAGGGCTTCACCTTCATGACCTAATCACCTCTAAATGGCTCTGCCTTCAAATATGATCACAACAGGGATTAGTTTTCAACATATAATTCTGGGGAAAGCAAATTCTCACTCTATAGCAGCACCTAAACACAATACATTTCATTAAAATTCGGCTTCAGCGGACTATAGTCTCAAATAAGATTAACATTGGTCCAGAAAAAGAGTCTAAATTTTAAGTTTCTCTCAAAATAGTTGATATTTGTCTGACAAGGATTATTTCACCTAACAAAGTAGCTGTGCATACAAAATTTCCCAGTGAAAGACTAGTTTCTCAAGGACTAGCCAATGAAGTATAAAACTTCTTCAGATGAGGCAAACATTCCATTAATATGGTTTTACCTTTAATATTTGTATTAGAGTAGAAGGAGAGGTGTAAGTAGAAGACTGCAAAATATAAGAAGACAGTAAGACAGTACTGATTTTACTTAATATTTTCTGCAGAAGTTCTGTTTTCAGATTCCTCCTCTGCTGTTCCTTTCCACATTAGGAAGCAGGGAGGGGACCACAGGGCTCACCCTCAGTATCAAACCTAACTGTTGGAGACTTTAAGACCTTTGGAATTTGCACAAAAAAAACTTCCTAGATATACCATCACATAGTTAAGACACAATGCCATGACTGAGGTACATCTAGCCCATATTAAAATTCTCTCTTGGGAAAAGACATCATCCTTCTCATCTAGAAATTTAGCAGAACTATGTCCATTTCTATGGGGATGCTATAAGAAAATGAGTCGTAAGTAAACGGCATGTAAAAGTTTTCCAATATTCTAAAGTGTTACATACACTGTATTCTTCTCATCCATCACAGTGACAAAGCTTTTTATTACTAGATACATGAGGAAAATTGTTTTGTGTGACTGATTAAAACTATATTTTCCCTGGCTAAGGAACTTTACAGGCTGTCTCCGGGTGGGATAACAGACTGCATTTGATAATCCATTCATTGCAGGCAGAAGCTTCACATGGCACTTTCCAATTTTAATACACTTCATAAATTTGCTCTACTCCCTAAACCTTGAGTGTGTCTGTTTCTCCTAGTGATTTTGCTTCTTCAGTATGCATCACCTGCCAGTCCTCCCTCTGAAAACTTTTCCACTACTTGTCAAAAAATCTCCCCTACTGAAACACTCCCAAATAGGTCCTTCACTTCACTTGTCTTCTCATATTCTCTTTATTTTTACCCTCATTCTCACTGTAAGTTTCTACTATATCTCTTATCTCTCTTTATTCTTCCTCTGTTTGACGTTAGTTAGTTCTATAAATGTGTTTATTATTTATACAAATTCAGTAATGATATTCTTCAGGGCACATTTCAGGAAGGATGTTAAACAATCAAATTTCACTTTTTTATCAGAAAAATCAAGGACTCAAGCATTATTCTGCACAGAAAAGTTGTTGAGTGGTCAGGCAGTTTCTCCAGACTCCGACAGATACACGTATACATAAGAGTAAGAAAGAGAGGGGGTATGTCTTTGCTGTAACCCTAGGGGAAAATAGTATCCTCAGGGTTCAGTTTCTGTGGAACATTCAGAGAGAGAAGTGGCTTTTTATATTTTCTATAGCTTGAAGGACCCTTCCCAAAATTTCAATATGGTGGTGTTTGCTTTGGAGCAAACAAGGAAAATTATATTCCAGCTCCTGGTTTCATTTCTTAAAATTTTTAACAGGCTGGGTGCAGCAGCTTACGCCTGTAATCCCAGCACTTTGGGAGGCCGAGCCCAGAAGTTCGAGACCAGCCTGGGCAACATGGCAAAATCCTGTTTCTACAAAAAATTCATAAATTAACAACATGGGTTTGAATTGCATGAGTCCACTTATATGTAAATTTTCTTCTCCTTCTGCCACTCTTCAGACAGTAAGACCAACCGCTCCTCTTCCTCCTCCTCAGGCAGTACTGAGTGAAGATGACTTTATGATAATGTAAATATATTTCTCTTCCTTATGATTTTCTTAATAATACTTTTTTCTTCTAGCTCACTTTATTGTAAGAATTCAGTGTATAACACATATACAAATATGTGTTAATCAACTGTTTATATTATCAGAAAGGATTTCAGTCAGCAATTGGGTATTAGTAATTAAGTTTTGGGGGAGTCAAAAGTTATCTGTGGATGTTTAGCCAGCACAGTGGCTCACACCTGTAATCCCGGCACTTTGAGGGGCTGAGGAGGGTGGATTACTTGAGGTCTGGAGTTTGAGACCAGCCTGACCAACATGGTAAACCCTCATCTCTACTAAAAATATGAAAATTATCTGGGCATGGGGCACTCACCTGTAATCCCAGCTACTCGGGAGGCTGAGACACAAGAATCACTTGAACCCAGGAGGTGGAGGTTGCAGTCAGTTGCAATGGTGCCACTGCACTCACAGAGTGAGATTCCATCTCAAAAAAAATAAAAAGTTATCTGTGGATTCTCAACTTCAACAATAAAATCCTGCATTGTTCAAGGGTCATTTGTAAGTAACTAGACAAAGCCAAAAGACTTTTTAGAAGTACAACAAATAAGCCCATTTTAAGCACGGCTCTTATGGTTTCCCATGCCAATACTGGAATGGAATTGGAGTGCCAACATCAAGAATTTCATCTGTGCCTTATGGGCAAAATGTAAGCATTCATCTTTTGAAAAGGTCTTAGCTTATTTAAATTATTTAGACTTCATCAGTTGTTCTTGAATATCATCAAACAGGAAAGGCTGACAATAGTTTTTAAATCAACAATAAATTATTGAGTTTGTGATGTGATATTCTACATGTTATTTTGTTAATTATTCAAAAAATTTCACATTATAAATATGGCCTTATTTTATAGTATTAAAAACCCCAAGAAAATTAGAGAAGTTGAGTAAATTCCTGCAAATCACATCTAGGTCTGTGTATCCAGAAAGAATGTCCACTTTTTCATACTTTCCCTTCCTTGCAGACACTGTAACCCATAGGCAGAGAAAGTACTAATAAAGGAGCTATTCTAGACTTATTTCTGACTACAGAGAAAGAACTACTTGGACATTTGGAAACCCCAGGGCACCAGAGCCAAACTGACTATATTATCCTGGAATCTGTGACAGAGAGGAAAACAATACCAGGTATCAGGCATAAGCTGAGGACTTTAGGAAAGCAAATTTAAAAACATGAAAAAGAAGAATTAGGACATCTTCACTCAAGGATGCACAAAGAGAATTGAATAATTCCAGAAGAAAGATTGGAAATAAAATCTGACTATATGCATTAAACAATTTCAATGCCACATAAAGGTACCCCAAGAACTGACATTTTGAGACCTCTTTCTGAGCACACATTAAACTCACAAAAAGGGACGGGGAAATGAGAGAAGGAACACGAAGCCAATGTAAATAGAAGACAGTTGTGTGAATCTGTACTGAGAGTGCCATAGTTTGATGGTTAACACTGAGTGTCAACTTGATTGGATTGAAGGATGCAAAGTATTGTTCCTGAGTGTGCCTGTGAGGGTGTTGCCAAAAGAGATTAACATTTGAGTCAGTGAACTGGGAAAGGCAGACCCACCCTCAATCTGGTGGACACAATCTAATCGGCTGCCAGCGTGGCCAGAATAAAAGCAGGCAGAACATGGAACGACTAGACTGGCTGAGACTTCTGGCCTCCATCTTTCTCCTGTGCTGGCTGTTTCCTGCCTTCAAACATCGAGCTCCAAGCTCTTCAGCTTTAGGACTCTTGGACCTTCAACCACAGACTGAAGGCTGCACTGTCGGCTTCCCTACTTTTGAGGTTTTGGGATTTGGACTGGCTTCCTTGCTCCTCAGCTTGTAAATGGCCTATTGTGGGATCACACCTTGTAATCGTGTGAGTCAATACTCCCTAATAAAATCCACTTTATATATACATCTATCCTATTAGTTCTGTCCCTCTAGAGAACACTAATACATACAGTGTCCATAAGATTCTGTAATGATCAGGCTTTCATTTAGTAACTATTTTTTTATTGCATTTTAGGTTTTGGGGTACATGTGAAGAACATGCAAGATTGTTTTTTGCATAGGTACACACATGGCAGTGTGATTTGCTGCCTTCCTCCCCATCACCTATATCTGGCATTTCTCCCCATGCTCTCTCTCCCCAACTCCCATCCCCCGTTGTCCCTTCCCCTTACTATTTCTTTAATTTTAATTTTTTTTTTTTTTAGAAAAAGAGAGAAAAGGAGAAAGAAAGAAAGAAACAGCAAAAGAAAGAAAAAAAAATGAAAGAAAGAAAGAGGAAGAGAAAGAGGGAGAGAGAATGGGATTCTTGTTTTATTGCCCAGGCTAGAATGCAGTTTAAAAATGGGTATTAAAAACCTCTTTTATGCCAATAATTGTGCTTAATGATGGAGACAGGAAGGAATAGGGGATGAAAATAACAAATAAGCAGCCAACTAATATTTTATTTAAACCTGTGAAATTCTATGCAATTGCTGAGGAGTGATTTACTTCCAATTATGTGGTCACTTGTAAAATAGGTATAATCTGATATTGAGAAAAATGTATGTTTTGTGAGTTTAGGGAGGAGAGCTCTGTAAATATTTGTTAAGTCTAGTTGTTCCAGGTCTGAGTTCAAGTCCTGGATATCCTTGTTGATTTTCTATCTCGTTGATCTGTCTAATATTGACGGTGTAATGTTAAAGTCTCCCACTATTATCGTGTGGGAGTCTAAGTCTCTTTGTAAGTCACTAAGAACTTGCCCTATGTATCTGGGTGCTCCTGTAATGGGTGCATATATATTTAGGATCATTAGCTCTTCTTGTTGCATTGATCCTTTTACCACCATGTAATGTCCCTCTTTGTTTCTTACGTTCTTTGTTGTTTTAAAGTCTGTTTTATCAGAGACGAAAACTGCAGCTTCTGGTAATGCTAGCTGGCTGTTTTGCCCATTAGTTGATGTAGATTCTTCATTATGGTGATGTTCTTTACCTTTTGGTATGTTTTTGGAATGGCTGATACTGGTTGTTCCTGTCCATGTGTAGTGCTTCTTTGAGAAGCTCTTGTAAAGCAGGCCTGGTGGTGATGTAATCTCTGAGTACTTGTTTGTCCGCAAAAAATTTTATTTTTCCTTCACTTATGAAGCTTAGTTTGGCCGGATATGAAATTCTAGGTTGAAAGTTCTTTTCTTTAAGG
>CAUYQU010077601.1:0-58883 GCA_963574635.1 Cheracebus regulus
TATGACTTCAAGCATCCCCCCATAAATCTTCTTAGAAGTAGTTTGCCCACAGATAGAGGTATTGCACACTGCACCTTCTTCACTGCGCACGACCCACCTTCAAGCCTCGGTGACCCAATGGGGTGGACCCCTTACTGCACATGGCCCCTGCCTCGATGACCTAATGGGAATGGACCCCTTGCTGTGCACTGTCCACCTCCTGGCATCGGTGACCTAATGGGGTGGACCTCTCACTGCACACGGCCCTTGCCTCGATGACCTAATGGGAATGGACCCCTTGTTGCACACTGTCCACCTCCTGGCCTCGGTGACCTAATGGGGTGGACCCCTTACTGCACACGGCCCTTGCCTTGATGACCTAATGGGAATGGACCCCTTGCTGCGCACTGTCCACCTCCTGGCCTAGGTGACCTAATGGGGGTGGACCCCATGTTTTATTGCTCACGACCTTGTCACCATCCTTAAAGATGATTCCACTCACTGCCCTGCCCCTAACCTTTACACAAGAAATACTCACGCTTCTGGACATTCAGAGCCTCGCCTGACTCTGCTCATAGGTGGCGTGGCCCCCCGAGCCCAGCTGCGTTTTCCTTGTACTTCTGTGTCCTGTCTCTTTCTTTCTCGGATCCTGCACCTCAGCACAGCATAAGGGACACCCCACGACCCTGCGGAGCCCTCAGGCCTACAGTGGCGCATTCTTGTAATCCCAGCTACTCAGGAGGCTGAGGCAGGAGAATCACTTGAATCCGGGAGGCGGAGGTTGCAGTGAGCTGAGATCGTGCACTGCACTCCAGCCTGGGCGACAGAGCAAGACTCCGTCTCAAAAATCAAATAAAATAATTAGCCAGGTGTGGTGGCGAGCCCGAGGTAGAACTGCTTGGACCTGGAATCAGAGAGTGCAGTGATACAGCAGTGCAGCACTGCCCTCCAGTCTGGGCGACAGAGACTCCGTCTCAAAAAAAAGGAAAAATTAGCTGGGCATGGCAGTGTGCTTTTAATCCCAGCTATTCAAGAGGCTGAGGCAGGAGAATTGCTTGAACCTGGGAGGCAGAGGTTGCAGTGCACAGTGGTCGGCTGGGCTGGTCAGCTCACGCCTGTGATTCCAGAACTTTGGGAGACCGAGGCAGGACGATCACCTGACGTCAGGAGTTCAAGGCCAGACTGACCAATATGGTTAAACCCCATCTCCACTAAAAATACAAAAACCAGTCAGGCATGGTAGTGGGCACCTGTAGTCCTGGCTACTTGGGAAGCTGAGGCACAAGAATCAATGGAACCTGGGAGGCGGAGGTTGCAGTGAGCCGAGATCCCACCACTGCGCTCCAGCCTGGGCGACGGAGCAAAGCTCTGTCTCCAAAGGAAAAAAAAAGTACTCCATGACTTATAACTTTCACCTTTTCACCATAACAGCTGTTCCAACAACTGCTGACGTTAAGCATCATGTTCTTAAACTTTTGTTTCAGTCAGACACTCTGTGCACGGCGTCAACGTCTCACTGTGGGTATGCTTAAAGATGCTTAAAGAACACAGAACTGCAAAGCCATAGTGTTAACTACAAAAAGGAACAAAAGGAACGTCTCCCTGAGGCCAGACACAGTGGCTCACACCTGCAATTACAACACTGGGAGGCCAAGGCAGGAGGCTCGCTTGAGCCCAGGAGTTCGAGACCAGCCTGCGCAACACGAGACCCCATTCCTATAAATAAATTAAAATTAGCCAGGCTGTGGGGCTCGAGCACACACTTACAGTCCTCGCTATTCAGGAGGCTGAGGTGGGAGGATCCCTTGAGCCCAGGATGTGGAGACTGCAGCAAGCCGTGCATGCATCACTGCAGTCCAGCCTGAGCCGCAAAGGAGACCTTGCCTCCAAAAGAAAAAAAAAAAAGCCGGGCGCGGTGGCTCATGAGGTCAGGCGTTCGAGACCAGCCTGGCCAATATGCTGAAACCTGTCTCTACTAAAAATACAGAAATGAGCCGGGTGTGGTGCCCACCTGTAGTCCCAGCTGCTTGGGAGGCGGAGGCTGGCGTGGGCTGACATCGCGCCACTGCAGTCCAGCCCGGGCCACAGAGCAAGACTCTGTCTCAAAAAATAAAAAAACAAAACAAAACAAAAAAACTGTCTACCTGAATGCACCCACATCCTCCACCTTCCAGAACACGAGGTGGGCTGAGTAGAGAATCCTCACAAGTTGACTCAGCTCTGTCCCCTTACTGTACAGGACAGCAGGCTCTTCCGCGCTCTCCGCACGGAGCATCAGTACGCCCAGCTCATCTTCGCACCCTGCAGCAGGTGCTGTGAGCACTCCCATCCCAGAGAGGACGACCAAGGCACACGGCCAGGGAACCCCGCGCCAGATCACAGTGGTTCGCGGCAGGGCCGGACCTGATGGGAGGAGCTCGCGTGCAGCAGGACCAGGGAAACCCCGCGGGACCCGCCGCTTCCCGGGCGGCCGCACCTGCATGCCGTGGTAGCCCTTGCCCGAGTAGGCCATGAGCAGCACGACCTTGCGCTTGGGCAGCTTCCCGCGCCTCTCCTCGTCCCCGCCGCTCTTGAGCTTCTTCGCCGGATGCTCCCCGTCCTCCCAGACGCGGACGCCCCCGGCCCGGCTGCTGCGGGACCTCCGGTCCTGGGGGCGCGCAGACCCGGCGGGAGAGGGCAGCTCCGCGTTCCCGGCCATGCGCGGCGAGCTGCGGAGAGGGGCAGCGTGGGTGGGGGCCCGGCGGGCACCGCGCGGGGTGGGCTGGGCTGGCGTGGCGGGGTCGCCCGGCGTCGCGGTCATTACCAGGACGGACGCGGTCCCAGGCGCAGGGTCCACTGTCTGCAGGCTCCCAACAGCGCGCGCAGCGGGAGGCCCATGCGCAGGCTACGAGGGCACCAGACCAAGCCCTGACCCCCGATCCCGGCCCCCGGCCCCCGGCCCTCGACCCCCAGTGCCCCGGCCCCACATCTGCCGACCGTTAACCTCGGGGACCCTGACGCCGGGGCCCCGTTCCTGCTGACCCCTGACCTCCCGGAACCCGGAGCCCCAACCCCTCTCCTGGTGACCCCTGACCTCTCGGACCCGCACACCCCCAACCCACTCCTGCTGGTCCCCGAGCTCTCGGACCTTGACGCCCCAGCCTCGCTCTTGCTGACCCCTGACCTCTCACTCCGCGCCCAAGCCCCGCCCCTGCTGTCCCAGACCGCCCCGGGACCCCGACGGATCCACTCCGACGTCTCTTGACACCCAGGTTAACCTCTGACCTCCCCAGTCCCTTCACCTCCCGCCCAGCCTGGTGTGCTTTCCTCGGGAGTCGAGGAGGCCCGGGCCACCCGCATCGGAACCAGAGAGGCTCGCCCCGGGTCAACCCCACTCACGACGCGGCGGACTGAGCCGGAGCCGCACCACGTGGGCGAAGGCGGAAGTGGAGCCGGCGGCTGGACGGCGGCCGAGCGCGGACAATTCTTAGGGAAAAGAGGCGGGACGGGGGTGGGGACTGGGGTGTTGGGGACGGGGATTGGGTGCTGGGGCGGGGATTCGAGTGCTGGGGCGGGGCGAGGGCGGGAATTGGGGTGTTGGAGGCGGGGGCACCAGGCCCTCCCGCGTTCGGCACCGCAGCCGCGCAGCGAAACGTGCGAGCAGTGAGCGTGCCGCCGCCGCCGCTTCCTGGGTGCTGTCGCCTGCCCGGCGGCCAGGGGAGGCTCAGGACCCGCACCGGCCACGCTGCCCGGTCCCTTGCCACGGGCTCGGCCCCCAGACCCTCTGTGGCGCCCGCCCTGTGCGGCCCTCGTGTGGCCCCAGCCCCGGGCCTCGTTCCCATTCCCAGGCCGGCGCGCGGTGGAGGCGACACGGCTCCCTGCAGCCTCCGCCCCTGGCCTCCAGCGGTGCTCGCAGGCGCGCGCCACCATGCCCGGCTAATTTTTTCTTATTGTTTGGAGAAATGCGGTCTCCTTAAAAGTGGCCTCTTTTTTTTTTTTTTTTTTTTTTTTTTTTTTTAAAAGGCCGGCTCACTGTGTTGCCCGGGCAGATCTCGAACTGCTGAGCTCAAGCGATCCCCCGCCTCTCCTCCCGAAGCGCTGGGATTCCAGGCGTGGCCGCCGCCCCGCGACTCCCTTGCCTCCTCTCCCACGCTTCCCCTCCTGTCTCCCGCTTTCCCTTAGACGAACTCATATGACCCTGGGCCCGCCCAGATAATCTGGTATAATCTCAAAATCCTTAGTGCTATCTCTGCGGCCACGATTCAGCCAACCACAAGCTTGAATTTGGGGAGTGAGCCCCGCAGGTGGTGGGGAGAGCGTGTTCCGGGTAGTGCAGGGGCGCAGAGGCAGGAGCCAGCCTGGGCTGCCGCAGCCGCACTCCCGGCCTCCAGGGGCTGCGCCGCCTCCTGCAGGTGCGGACTCAACCGGGCCTGGGCGCTGTGCCCACCTAAAGTCTGCAGGTGGAGAAGCCACAGGGGATACGAGGGACTGATAGGAAAAGACCGAGGCGTACGGGGCCACGTCGTGTGGGGCCTCGTGGGCCACCGACGACTTGGAGTTGGCTCTGAGATGGGAGCCCCGGGAACCCGATCTGACACCCCTTCCTAAGGGGCGCTCGGTGGGCTGCGCAGGGCTTGTGAGGAGCTGGTGGCCGAGGCAGGAAGGGGAGGCTGGAGGGTGATGCAGTTGTCTAGGTGGGAGGGTGGCTCGCCTGTGCTAAATGGCCCCCCTAGGAGAGGGCCCCTCCACCACCCCAGCTGGAGGAGCGAGGGAAGGTCTTCATCTGCCACCACAAGGAGGAGTAACACACGGAGGCCCCTAGACCACAGCTGTTCCCTGCTCCCATACCCCCTGCTGGCCAAGCTTGCATCTCGGGTCTCTGAGAGTAAACTGAGGCTGGGGGTTTCGACAGGCACCCAGGGGGCCACAGCTCTGTGGCAGTGCGGGCACCAAGGCCTGGTCCCCTGGCTGGGGGCCCGGCCCCCACGTGGCCAGTGTGTGCAGGCAGGGGTGAAGTCCCTCCCGCACTGCTGCCGCGTCCCCTGGGCCCGCCCTCACCACCCAGCTCTGGCACACAGACTTGGCAGCAGCCTCGTTCTCCACTGCCCAAACGCAGAAGCAGCTGAGATGCCTGCAGGTGGATGGAAACCTGTGGCACCTCCAGACAATGGAATACTATTCAGCCCTAAAAATAAATGAAGCCAAGCGTGGTGGCTTACACCGGTAATCCCAACACTTTGGGAGGCCGGGTGGACGGCTCACTTGAGGCCAAGAGTTGGAGACCAACCTGGCTCTTAGATAGAAAAACAGTTCTGTCCGGGTCCGGCGGCTCGCCTCTGTAATCCCAGCACTTTGGGAGGCTGAGGCAGGCAGATCATGAGGTCAGGAGTTTGAGACCAGCCTGCCCAATATGGTGAAAACTCATCTTTTTTTTTTTTTTTTTGAGGTGAAGTTTCATTCTTGTTGCCCAGACTGGAGTGCAGTGGCGCGATCTCGGCTCACCACAACCTCCACCTCCAGGGCTCAAGCGATTCTCCTGCCTCAGCCTCCCAAGTAGCTGGGACTACAGGCATGCACCACCACACCCAACTAATTTTGTATTTTTAGTAGACATGGGGTTTCACCATGTTGGGCAGGGTGGGCCGCATCCGCCTCCCAAAGTGCTGGGAGTACAGGCGTGAGCCGCCACGCCCAGCCTGAAACTCCATCTCCACTAAAAATACAAAAATTAGCCGGGCACAGTGGTGTACACCTGTAGTCCCAGCTACTCGGGAGGCTGAGGCAGAAGAATCACTTGAACCCGGGAGGTGGAGGTTGCAGTGAGCAGAGATCCTGCCATTGCACTCCAGCCTGGGCGACAGAGTGAGACCCAGTCTCAGAGAAATAGAGAGTTCTTCAAAGGGTTAACGTGCTCAGCATCCTGGCTTTGCTCTCTGCTCTCAAGGCTAGACCTCCTTACTCTCCGTGTCCCCTGCCCTGGTAAACAGCCTTAACCCCCAGCCCTTAACTATGGAGACCACATTCCACATCTGTGACCCACTCTATAGATGACTCCTCCCTTCACACCTGCTCCTTCCCCTGAAACTGTATAACTGCATTCCTGCATTTTTCAAGTTAGCCAACGTGGCAAAACCCGTCTCTACTAAAAATACATAAATTAGCCGGGCTGGGTGGGGTGGCTCACACCTGTGATCCCAGCTACTCAGGAGACTGAGGCACAAGAATCACTTAAACCTTGGGAGGTAGAGGTTGCAGTGAGCGGAGTTCCCGCCACTTCTCTACAGGCTGCACAACAGAGTGAGACTGACTCAAAAAAAAAAAAAAAAAATGGAAATGAGCTCCCAGGCCGTGGGTATAACGTATGATTCCAACGACAGGACGTTCTGAAAGAAGAAAAACTATAAGGACAGGAAGACCAGGGGCCAGCAGCGGAGCTAGCGGGGAGAGGGGAACAGGTGGAGCCTGGAGAACATTAGGGGGACGTGTGGCGTGCCACCTTTGCAAAGCCCAGAGTGACCCCACGATGTGAGCTGCGGGCTTCAGCGGGGTAGCACAGAACCTGTGGCATTATAAGTGTCCATCGTTTTTAAAAATCTAACATATAAATATTGAGTTCAATAGCAGCGACAAAGGCACCGCACAAAAGTGACGTGTTACTGAGAGGGCAGACATGTCTGTGCTTTCTGCTCAGTTTTCCTACAGATAGAAAGCTGCTCTAAACAATGTTCACACGAACAAAGTTCTGTTTGTAGTGACCGTCTGGGCATTTCTTTATGTTGCGAACGTACCAGGAGGACCAGTGCGCCCACAGCCTGGCAGCTGCTTCCCGACACCTGGCTGAGGACGCGGCGTTTGGAAGCAGCCCCTCCTGGGACTGGACACCAAGGTCTCCGCCACCCCTTCCTCGAGAACACCGGCCTCTCAATGAACTTTCACTTCTCTTACTTCTGTCATTAGGGTTAGCAGTTTTTAGCAAGTTATTTTTATCTAATAAAAACAATATGTAGTTTAACAAATACAAACCCTACAGGAGTTCAAGACCAGCCTGGCCCACATGGTGAAACCCCGTCTCTACTAAAACCACAAAAAATGAGTCGGGCACAGCAGCGCGTGCCTGTAGTCCCAGCTATTCGGGAGGCTGAGGCAGAATTGCTTGAACCCGGGAGGTGAAGGCTGCGGTGAGCTGAGGTCGTCCCACTTCAACTAAAAAAACAAAACAAAACAAAAGGCCGGCATGGTAGCTCACACCTGTACTCCCAGCACTTTGGGAGGCCGAGGCAGGCGGATCACAAGGTCAGATCAAGACCATCCTGGCCAACATGGTAAAACCCCGTCTCTACCAAAAATACAAAAATTAGCTGGGCTCGGTGGCTCACACCTGTAGCACTTCAGGAGGGTGAGGTGGGCAGATCATGAGGTCAGGAGATCAAGACCATCCTAACATGATGAAACCCCGTCTCTACTAAAAATACAAAAAATTAGCCAGGCGTGGTGGCACGTGCCTGTAGTCCCAGTTACTCAGGAGGCCGAGGCAGGAGAATCGCTTGAACCCAGGAGGTGGAAGTTGCAGTAAGTCGAGATTGCACCACTGCACTCCAACCTCGGTGACAGAGGGAGACTGTCTGCAAAAAAAAAAGGACAAAGGATTTAGATGTTCCACCACAGACACACAAATGGCCACCAAGTACCTGTGATGCTCAGCGTCAGGTCCCCTGGGGAAATGCAAATCAAAACCACAAGGCGCCGCCCTGGAGGCCCAGCCGCTCCAAGCAGCATTGGAACCAACTGCCTGAGGCTCCTGAAAAGTGAACACAGAGCTCCACAGGAGTCAAAGCAGGGCCCAGGCCAGTCCTAGTGACCCACGCCTGTAATCTCGGCACTTTGGGAGGCCGAGGGGGCGGATCAGAGGTCAGGAGTTCAAGACCAGCCTGGCCAATGTGGTGAAACCCTGTCTCTATTAAAATACAAAAATTAGCCGGGCATGGTGGTATATACCTATAATCCCAGCTACTAGGAAGGCTGCGGCAGAAGAATCACTTGAACCAGGGAGGCAGAGGTTGCAGTGAGCCGAGATGGTGCCACTGCACGCCAGCCTGAAGGAGCGAGGCTCTGTCTCCAATAAAAAAAGGAAGGTGCCCGAAGCTTCCCAGAGCCGGTGCCCTGCCCCCTGGTCTGTTCACCCTGCTCAGGACCCTTGCCTGGCAGGAGAGACTTCCCGCAGTGCAAGGGTCTGCACTGTGCCCCAAGACATCCAGCTTCTGCCCTGGGGCTGTATCTGGCCACGTGGGTACCCATGGAGGGCCCTGGGGCTCCTGCGCCTCAGCTGAGGAAGAAAATGACAGAACCCTGAAAACAGTGACAAGCCAACCAAGACAACCGGTGACACCAGCCCAACAATTTCAAAGGTTTATTTCCTTAAATTGATACTACACAATATAACGCAAAGGGCAGGAAATCACACAAAATTTCCTTTAAAATAGACAAAGGGTCCAGCACGACCAGGCGGACGACATACAACCAGCGGCAGCATTCTTGAGTTGAGGCACCCAGAATCTGCTCACACACGCACACGTGGCCGCGATGGAAGCAAGAGGACCAGGGCCCTAGGGAGGATCCCCGCAGCGCCAGCTTCCCAGGGCTCGGGATTCCAGTCAGCCATGAAGCAATAAATACGAACATGCCCCACAACGTGAGAATAAAGCCATCAGGGTGACGAGGAAGAAGTCACGGGGGTTTTCTTCTTCGAAGGCCAAGTACAGTGGCAATATTTCAAGTATTGCAAAGAAAAACACACGTGTGTGTATTTTTGTCTATGATGTGGCGTGTGACCCTGGAACCCCCACGTGGGTCCATGGCCCCACCGCTGCCTCCCGCAGACTGGGGATTCATTCAAGTAGATTCAGGCAAGGCTGACAGAGGACTGGGCAGACCAGGGGAGCCCAGGCGGCGCTTGCAGCGCATGCCCGCCTGGAACCCGGAAGGCAGGCCTCTCTGCAGACACCATCGGTGGCCCTGGGCAAGGCTGAGGCAGGCAGGGACAGGGCTGTCGTCAGGCCTACCCTGCCAAGGAGCTGACATCAAAACGGTCAAAGCTGGACGGGAGCTTTTGCATATTTTATTTTTTCTTTGCACGAAGTATTCCCCTCATCTGCCTCCAGGTCCAGGTGGGGAGGGTGCTGGGCACATACCTGTCCTGCTGCTGCCACAGGGAGAGGGCAGGGGACAGCCGCCGACACAGGTACGCACAGAGCAGCCTCACCCGCCCTCCACACACCCCTGCGTCTCTGCCTCTAACCTGACCCAGTCCTCGCCCTCCTAAAACCAATTCTTAAACACCTACAAGTTTTATCCTTTAAAGAAAAAATGAGCTGCATAAAAATAAGACACATTTTAGGAATAAAGTGTGAAAAATGACAAGACATTTCCAGGGCTTAGAGAACGTGGTGCCTCTGCTGCTGGTCCCCAGAGGAGCACCTGAAAACAGAAGAGCCTCTCCCTCCAGCGCATGGCCCCACTTACCCAGAGCCCGTGCTCCCCCCGAGGTCCAGGCCGGGCAGCTCCGTGGCCGGTGCTCAGGCTTGGAGGCCCTGGCATGTGTGTCCACATATGTGTTATGTACAAACACCAGGCCACTGCCAGGAATCGCTGCCCAGCAGTCCCTGGTGAGGTCCGGGTTCTGTCTCTATCTGCATAAAGTGCTCAGGTGACTGACAAAAGCTGGGTGGATGTCTCGGAGGGAGAGGCTCCTGGAGACGGGGATGCCGAGGCCGCAGGCTCTTCCGGGGCACAGCGACTGCTGACCTGGCCTGAGCAGGAGCTCACTTTGGCTTTGAGTCGGCAGCAGTCTCAGGCCCTTTGCCTGTCCTCTGGGGCTGCCCTGGGGCCAGAGGGTGGTGGCAACTGTGCCTGCTGTGCCAGGCAGCTGGAGGGGCAGAAGTTCTGTGATCCCCACCTGCAAAGGACGGGAGAGGCCCGCAAGCTGTGTGGCTCTGCCCCGTCACCTGCAGAATGTCTGGCAGGCTGACTGTCCGTGGGGCCCCAGGCAGGGCTCGGCACCAGCAATGGCTGCCATGGGCTCGTCTGGAGGAGTCCTGCCGGCACACGGAGCCCACCCCGCAGGGCTCTGCAGGACCTGGAGCCCAGCCAGGCCAGGAAGGTCAGGCACAGATGCCAGCCAGCAGCGCCGAGAGTCTCCGCTCAATGCACAGCTTGCCTGCGGAGGGAGAGGGAGCGTCAGGGAGACGCCCAGCGCCCAGCGCCCCCCACCCGGCGCGGCACTCACACTTGGCGATGTTCTCGACGTCAGCCTGGTCCGACAGCATGTGCTGCAGCCCCTCCAGCAGCAGCAGGGCCTTGTGGTAGCGCGGCACGCAGCCCTCGCGGTGCTGGAACATCTCGTCCAGGGCGGCTGACTGCACCTGGGCGAGGGCAGAGGCTGCACGGGGCCGCTCGCCGGCTCCCTCCCGCAAGGGCTGCCCTGCACCCAGGGGTGGCCGACAGGCGCATGGGGCGGCAGCATGCGGGGGCACAGGCACTGACGCCGCCTGCTGTGCAGAGGGGCTGGCCGCGGGCCCCACCCCAGGACCACAGAGTGCCTGCTGCTCAGCGTCATGACTGCGGCTGCCTGGCTGGGCTGACTGCCCGCGTTTGTTCAGACTGGATCTTCACTGCATGCATCATTTGTCTTTAAAAAGGAGACTCAGGCACTTGCGAGTTCATGCCTACCATCCCAGCATTTTGGGAGGCTGAGGCAAGAGGCCCACTCGAGCCCGGGAAATAGCGGCTGCACTATACTTCAGCCTGGGCAACAGTGCAAGACCCTCTCTTACAAAAAAGAAGGCTGGGCACGGTGGCTCACGCCTGTAATCCAGCACTTTGGGAGGCCGAGGTGGGCGGATCACAAGGTCAAGAGATCAGGATATCCCCTGGTCAACATGCTGAAACCCTGTCTCTACTAAAAAATACACAAAAATTAGCTGGGCGTGGTGGCGCACGCCTGTAGTCCCAGCTACTCAGGAGCCTGAGGCAGGAGAATCGCTTGAACCTGGGAGGTGGAGGTTGCAGTGAGCTGAGATTGTGCCACCTGGCAACAGAGACTCCGTCTCAAAAAACAAAAAAGGGGCCCCAGCTCAGAGGCAGCTCTTCAGAGCCCAGGGAGGGAGCCTGTGCTTGCAGTGCCACTGGGCGGCCTGAGGACAGCACACTTCCAGGCACGTTATCCTGGACCGGGTGCTGCTTCTGGAGACTGACACCTGACTGCAAGGCCTAAAGACCAAGTCTCTCATTTTACAATTGGGGAAACTGAGCCTCGGGGCAAGGCATGGCAGGACGCACATGGGTCGTGGCACATGTGCAAGCATGCCTGGGGGCATCGTGCTGTCCTTTCCAGAGACCTCCAGAAGTGATTCCCCCAAAGTCTCACCAAGCTGTGGGCATCAACGTGCCCTCCCAGCAGACAGCTGGCCTGGAGCTCCGGCCCTGCCCCACTGGTGTCTGCCCACTGCGTACCATCTGCACGGCGTGGCTGAAGATGAGCCTCTCCGCAGTGATGCTGTGGATGCGGTCCAGGAGCCGCTGCTTGTCTAGGAAGAAGCGCTGCAGCCGCAGGCTGAGACCCTGGCAGGACA
The DNA here is from genome assembly GCA_963574635.1 of Cheracebus regulus. Classification (NCBI taxonomy): domain Eukaryota; kingdom Metazoa; phylum Chordata; class Mammalia; order Primates; family Pitheciidae; genus Cheracebus; species Cheracebus regulus. The sequence continues at coordinate 11,586 of CAUYQU010077601.1, forward strand.
GCACACTGGCCTTGTACAGCTCGTTCAGCCTGCGCACCACTGCAGAGGACGGGGCGGTCAGCGTGGAGTGCAGCGGTCACCCTCCGCCCCGTGTACCCAGCGGGCACGTCCCTCCCTCCCTGGCAGGACAGCACGCTGGCCTCGTACAGCTCGTTCAGCCTGCGCACCACTGCAGAGGACGGGGCGGTTGGCATGGAGTGCAGCGGTCACCCTCTGCCCTGTGTACCCAGCGGGCATGTCCTCCCCTCTCTGCTACAGCCCTGGCTTCCTGCGGCCTTCAGTGTGTGGCCAGGCTCAGCACCTTGTCCCGGGTGCCATCAGACCCCCCATGGCCTTTGTGCTCTGCATGCTGGGCCAGGCCCCAGGGCCTTGTCCGCCCTTTCTGGCTGCTGCCCCTGGCCAGGGCCTGCTCAAGCAGCCTCCGTGTCACCCTGTCTCCAGACAGTTGCGAGGCGGGCCTCCTCCCCAACCTGCTGTGTGGCCTGAGCGTGGGCAGTCCTCACCCTGCTTCACAGTGGACGACAGGCAGAGCTTCCCGGCCCGGATCTGGTCGATGGCAGTCTGCAGACCGGAGGACAGCAGCTCGGCCACCTTCAGGTACAGCACCAGCTGCTCTGCGAATCTGGGGGCGGCAGGCAGATCAACGGAGGCAGGTTGGTCCTCGCCCCCAGGCCATCACCCACCCTGCCCCGCCCCAGCCCCGACAGCACCCACCCCCATTCTCGGCTCAGCAGGCTTATCTGGTCGGCCACCACGCTCTCCTGCAGCTGGTACTCGGGGCCCCCAGCTGCCTCGCTGGCACTACCCTTCAGGGCTGCGATCTCCAGGACATGCTGCACGAAGAGCAGCGTGAACCGCAGGCCATGCAGGATCTCCGTGTGCTCTTGCTGCGGGAAGCGGCTGTCAGGCTAGCACACGCCGCCCCGCTGGGAAGGGGCTTGTCTCCCTTGAGACTCGCTGGGTCCCCTCCCCTGCTGCAGCCTGGGCAGCTGGCATGGACCACACCCAATACCCCTGGGACTACAAAGCCCCACACACTCTCGAGCCAGAATGGAAACCTCTGCCCACACCAGCCCTCACCTCCATGAGGGTCTCCTCGGGTAGGTCGGGGGCCTCGAAGGTCACACCCCCCTCCAGGTTGGCAGCAATGGAGTCAGCAAAGCTGCAGCCGTGTCCTGGAGCAGAGAGCTCGGGGGCTGGGGCCTCACTGCAGGCCCCAGGCCCCAGGTGGCGGGCAGAAGAGCCAGCGGAGCCCACTGCAGGGAGGCAGCGAGGGGTAGAGCAGGTCAGGATGGCAGACGCCACGGCCCACGTGCCCCCAGGCTCAGCTCTAACAGGAGAAGCACAGCAGGCCCATAGAGCCCCGCTCAACCTCTAGCCACTCACCACAGCCCCCGAGTCCCCAGCCCCCCACCTCAGGCCAAGGGCTGCGGTGCCCATCAAGGGACCCTCTGGGTATCTGGACCCCAGTGCAGATGTGCCTGGAGGAAAGCAGCTGCCACTGTCTGGGATAGAGTAGGTGGGTGGCCTGGTGTGCTACTGTGCCCCACAGGGTGCCCTAAGGGCCGAAAGGACCTCAAAGGGGAAAAGCAGCCCCCACCCTCATTATGGAGCTGGGAGGTGATCCCAGCGATGGCAGCCTCTAGCCAGGATCAGACACCCACAAAGCCATCCCTCCCCAGGCAGAACCCACAGTGGGAACCCAGCCAGGCCCCAGGCCCAGAGCTCCCCAACACCATTGGCTGGGGAACTGAGGGCACACCTGTCTGTGTGGCCTGTGCCCATCAGGGCGACTCCTGACCAACACAGCATGGCCCACAATCCAGACACCATTCCTGCTCAGCTTGTTTTGGGGATAAAGGGCAAGGAGCACCTTTCACTCACAGGTTGAGGGGCAGGGGAGGCCCGAGGGGTGGGTGCCAGAACCACGTCCATTTGGCATACAGGGAGACAGAGCATGGGTTTCTCAGGGCCCTGAGCTGCTTCCTCAGACACCCCCAGGCTCTGGTCTGGGAGGACCACAGTCCAGTGACCCAAGTTGACACCCCCCTCCCCTAGGGTGCTGCCACCACCCCAAAAAGGACAGGGCCTCCGCTCAGCCAGCCCTCACCTGAGAACATCCTGGTGCGGGGTGCCTGGGGCGGCGTGCTCCCACTCGGGGGAGAGCCCACGGTGAAGACTACTGGGGCGGGGCTGCTGGCACCCCCAGCACGGGCTCCGGGGTGCAGGCTCCCTGCAAAGCCAGCTGAGGCTGCTGGGAGAGCAAGGAGGGTCTCAGGAGTGTCCTGGACGCCCCTCCCCCCATAGCCCCGAGCCCCACCCACACACCGATCTCCATGGGCTTCTCCTGAAGGCTCTCGGTGCTGCCGGGGTCCGGTGCTTGTGTCCCAAACGCCGCCTTCAGGAGCAGGTCGGTGAGGCGGCTGGTGCTGAAAGACCTGCAGGAGGGTACGGGGCCGTGCTGGAGGCCCAACCCACCCCACCCTCACTGGACCTTGAGGGGACCCTCTGCAGGCCAGACACATGAGGCACGGGCCCCTAGCCACCTCGGAAGGCAGGCGCTCTGGTCACCCTGGCTTACAGGCGGGCATGCTGAGGCTCAGGATGGAGCCTGCTGGGGGTCTAGGCCCAGCCACAGGTGGGCCAGGCTCTCTGGCACCCAGCCACACTGGGCACCCACGGGAGGGCGGGGCCCAGGCTTTTCTTGTTCCACCCCCCAGAAGTACACAGCAGGACAATGCAGGGGGTGGGGCGGCCCCACCGGGTGGGGCGGCCCCACCCGGAGCCCTTCCAAGGCCTATCCCCCCAACTCACCGGCCAAAGGGACCCTTGGGGTCCTCACCCGGCCGCAGGCCAGGGCCCAGTGGCTGACCATGGAAGGGTCCCACCTCAGAGAGGTCAGGCAGCGTCCGGTTTCGAGGGGGCGTCATTACCATGCCCTGCCGGGCTAGGAGGGCCAGCAGGTTCTGGGAGCTGGGAGTCTTCGGGAAGTCGAAGGAGGGCACAGCCTAGGAGGACAAAGATGGGTGACCCTAACCCATCCGAAGCCCCGGGCCCGGTGCCTGGGGGAGGCAGCTGCGTCTGGGCAAACCAGCAAGGCACATGGGAGTGGCCTGAGCGGGAGCCCGGGAAGGGCCAAAGGCAAAGAGCTGCCTTCCTTGGTCTTTGTTCAGGACTGGCCACCCTCACCCGTCTCTTCCCCAGGTCTCTGTGCCCCTGCACACATGGCAGTGCCCATTACCTTGGTGGGGGAGCCCAGGATGGGGGGCAGGGGGTTTCGCTGCAGGAAGTCAGGCAGCTTGGGTGAGCCCCGCAGATTCCGGCAGGACTGCGGCCCATGGGATGGCTGGGGAGGGCTGGCCTGTTGGGGGCTGAACACGGCTCCCAGGGGGTCTGTGGGGGGTTTGGGCAGTTTGGGGCGGACAACGTGCAGGTCAGACAGGTTGGGGGCGCTGTGCAGGCGGCAGCCCAGCCCGGAAGTGCGGGTAGAGTGCTCGGGCGCAGAGGAGCCTAGAAAGAGACCGGCCTTGTCACTGCCTCCAACTCCCGGTCTAGGGGCCCAGCCTAGACAGTCCCTCTGCTGCTACAAGGAGGCCCCTTGGGGTAGACGAGCTCTAAAGTCCACTGCTAAACCTGACCCTGGCCAGACAGGAGGCCAGCACAGAGGGGCTGAGAAACCTGCCCCGTTCGCACAGCCAGGCGCTGGAAACAGCTGGCCTGGCTTCCATGAGCTTCCTTCCCACTCCTTTCCACTCGGAAAAAGCAAGGACTTCAGACCAGGACAACCACCTGAGCCGGGGAGGCCTGGCCTCCGCACTGCCACCACCCCACCCCACCCCTCCAGACTGCACCCACCTGGACGAGGGGACCTGCCACCACGCATCTCCGCTCCCTGTGGGGAGGGCGTCCCGCTCCAGCCTGGCCGCTCAGGGATGGTTCCAACTTGGGGAAGAGGGAGATCTGCCAGAGTCAAACTGGGACACAGAAAGGGTGCCTCCTCCCCCACCGCCCACAGACGCCCTTCCCAAGCCCCCGCCTGCAGGCGCACCTTGAGGGGATGGCGTGTAGGGCCGGCCTCCACCCAGGGACATCTTCCTGGCCAGGACGCCTCCATGCTCAGCGTGGGCAGGGGGTGAAGGGCTGGCCCGTGCAAAGCCCAGGGGGCTGGTGCTACCTGACCTGCGGATGGCAGAGGACCTGGGGACAAGGCAGGTATTAGGAGGGAAGGCCCCAGCAGCCCAGGCCTCCATGCCATGCCAAGTGGCTGCAGTGCTGACAGATGGCTCACCCTCTGCTGCACTCTGTCCAGGTACCTGGCCGCAGAGTGGGTGTGTGGGAGGACATTACCCTTTAGCATTCCTGCCCACGGCACCAACCCAAGGCCCCCTCATCTAAGCCTCCGCCCCCCTGTCAGACACCAACTGGCCCGCACAGCCTTCCGTGAGTTCTGAGAAAGATGCCCTTCCCTCCCTCCATCTACTTCTGTCTGTCAAAACTGGCCGAAGTCAATGTTGATTTTATATGCTCAAGACATTTTACCAGTTAGAAAACTGTCAAAATAACTCTAGAAAGCCAAGAGATCAACAGAGTGAACGGTGGTGCTTAGTTATGCAGTGCGCAGCCTGCACAACTGCATGTGCACGACCACCCTGTCCCTCCATGGGAGCCAGGGAAGGACTCCTGCCACACACGCCCCTGGGCCACGCCTGGCTACCTGGGGACTCCGCACTCACCGAGGCGTTTGAAACGGGGTGGGTGACTGCAGGTTTCGCTCGATGCGCTGGTAGTTCTGTACCTGCGTGGGGACGGGGATGGGGACCGAGGCGCCGCACCTGCTGCTGGAGAATGGGCCAGCCCGGCTGTGGCAGAGAGAGGTCAGGGTCATGACAGACACAGGTCACAGGAGGGTAAGGTCATGAAGCCGGGACACCAGAAGAAATCATAAGTCCAGACTTGCTAGCTAGGACAGAGGTCACCCTGGGCTCCATGCCAGGCCTGAAGAGCCAGCTTCTGTGCCTCTACACACACCAACACAGTGGCACTTGCACCCCACCTGGACTCTTGGTGTGACCCAGCCAGTGGGAGGCCGCCCTGAGTGTTCCTGGCCCTGCAGGCTCAGGGCTTGCGATAGGGCTGTGCCAGCCCCGGCACCCCTGGTAGGTCCTCACTCACGTACTGTCAACACGCCTCCCACTACAGCCCCTTCTGCAGGATGACCCAGCAGACCCTGCAGTCCTGCCAGGCCTGGGAGAAGGCAGGGGCACCTCGACACGACAGGCCGGGGCTGGCCGAGACACACAGGAGGCCCAGCCTCCAGCTGGGGGACTGCTCACAGCCCCACCCACCCTGCCTGGGCCCTGCTTACCCTGAGGGACTGGGGATGCTGCTGCAGGGTGGGGATGGAGATGGGGTCCGGCCATGGCTCTCCAGGCCCACAGAGGCCACCAGCGAGCTCCTGTGGAGAAGGGAGGCCAGGGGCATTTTCCAGCCACACGTGGCACAGAGCTCGGCCTGCCCTGTGCCCCCCTCAGCCCTCCGCCAGCTGCCTGATGACTCCAGGCAGGGGTAACATGGGCTACCTCCAAGACCACAGTTTTTCTCCCCTAAAATACAGGGCTGCGGGATGGGTGGCTCACCCACTGCACATCAGGCTGTCTGGCGGGGGCTTGGCACTGGGCACCTCAGCAACCAGGTCACCTGCAGGGGAAGACAAGGCTGGGCCTGGAGCCCTTACAGCCTGCTCAGGCCCCCCACACCACTGTGTGGACCCCCGCTCACACTCCATCTCGCGGAGCCCTCAGTGTGTACAGTGGCCTTGCAGGGTGCAGAGCCGGGCGGCATGTCCAGGCTCCATCCTCCCTGCCAGCCCCAGGCCAGCCACGGGAGACCAGAGCACCGTCTGCCTCCCTTTCTCCACGCTTGAACTGTGTGCTTCCTGTCTCCTGTGTCCTCAGCCCCAGAGGCCCCTGGGCCCCTGCCCCCAAGCCTTCAACAGACTCCAGGACAGGTGGGGGAAGTCAAGCGTCCACAGCCCTCAGTCTGGGCCCAGGAATGCCCAGGTTCCCGCCCCCAAGTAGGCTCTGGCCTGTCCCTGGTCCCTGTCTTCCTGTTACCCTGAAAGCTGGCAAAGGGCCAAGGCCCTCCCCAGGTCCATCCCCGGGTCTGTCTGGAGCCTGGCTCAGGCCTCAAGGCCTCACCACCCCTGCAGGAGCCAAGCTAACGGGAGATGCAAAGAGCTCTGCATGAGTCATTGTGTCCCTGGTGGGCACGGGGGCCAGTGCCAACCCAGACCTCCAGGAGCTTCAGGACATCCAGGGACAGAGTGCAGGGCCCTCGGAGGAGCCACAGACCCCAGGCCTGCTCCAAAAGTTTAGGCACCTTCGTTCAACAAACATGTGGGCAGTCCCTGGACACTATGGAGGGGAGGTTCCCAAAAAGCTAAGGAATAAACCCATCTGCAGGGTATGGGCGCAGCAAGAGCTGCTGAGAAACGAGCTGGAGGCACATGGAGCGGGAGGAAGGGGCATGAGGTGAGCGGCCACCACCCAACCTGAAGAGCAGCACTGCTGGGGGGACCAGGCCTCTGGCCGACCACTGGGAGGACCCGGCTTTGATTCCCCAGAGACGGCTTCTCCAACCAGGCTGAGCTGATGCTGGTGGCCCCCAGGGGCCCGTCCTGACTGACCGTGAGTGGAGATGGGTTACATGGTACACCCAACACGGGCAATGCACACTCCCCACAGAACCTCAGAGGCACCTCCGAGCCCTGACCTGGAAACTGTGCGGGGACCATGACGAAGTCGTCTGTGTCACAGGAGGAGTCCTTGCTGCCACCAGAGTCCCGGGAGCTGTGCAGGAAGCCAGTGGCGTCAGCTGGGGAGGTCAGGGTCTTCTGCAGTTGCTGCATCTCGCCCAGGGACTGGGGGTCAACGGAGGGGCTGGTGAGCAGGTCTCAGGAACCCAGATACTCAGAAGAGCAAATCCCCCGTCCTCTGGGATAGCCCAGAACTCCATTAAAGATCAGGGTGCTTAGGCTGAGAAGGGCTGGGTGGGTCTTTCTTCCTGGAGCTCTGCTCTCCTCTGCGCTTCCAGAAGACTCCACCCACAGGCCGGCCTTTGAGCTCATAGGGACAGTCCCTCTTACGAGGCCTCCCACCATGCAGCCGGGGTGGGTAGAAGCCCTCAGCTCCCAGCAGCTCTGGAAGGCCCTGTTTTGGGGAGTTGTTCACCACCTGCTCTCTGCACCTCACTTGTCCATCTGCACAGCCATGAAAATGAGGCGCTGCGGGAGGCGTGTCCCATGTGGAGGCCTCTGCCAACACCGGTGGGCCCTGCTGTGAGGCCAGCACCATGCTAAGGCCCAGCACACACTATCCATGCGGTGGTGGCTGAAGCCCCATGTGCCCCAGGACAGCTCTGTGGAGGGCCACCCCTCCCTCCAGCACGGTGCAGCCACACTCCCCTCGCCACATCCAAGCTTCTGGCTATCAACAGGCGGACAAGCAAGCTCAGAGGTCCGGTCCCCGGTCACAGAACAGAGGGCCAGCCCAGGAAAGCCGACACAGACTCATCACCACCAGCCACAAACACCATGCCCGAGAGCCAGGTGCTTGTTCAGATGGACAGATGGACGGCCCAGGGCTGGAGCCCCTGACTGCTGAGTGGAGGGAGAAGCTGTCAGGTCCCTGGGGCGGCAACTCACTGGCGGGGAGGCCAGGTGGGAGGTGGAGCTGCTGCTGGAGCTGCTCCCAGAGCCGGAGCTTGGGTACGAGGGCACAGGCACAGGCGGGGCTGAGAGAAAAGTGCGCAGGTCAGTCTATGCCATCCTCCCGTCCCTCCTACCCCCTGAGCTTACCCACAGACTGGACCAGCTCCACCACATCCCCTCCACCTCCCGTTACACCCCCACCTGCAGGAAGGAGGCTCCTCCTGAGCACCCACGACTGTCACAAGGCAGCACCAGCCCCTCCTACACCCCATCCCTATGCCCTCCCAAGCCTGTGGCACCAGGCCCACCCCTGGCCTTGGGGTCCCTGCTGCAGCAGATTGAGAAGCTGGGTGCCCTGCCCTCCCTGGGATCCAACTCCAGCTCAAGGGCTGCTCCCTCTGCCCATACTCAGGGTCTAACGAGACGAGGGAGGAAGATGTGCACACCTCCCCGGAGCCCCAAGACCATGGAACTCACACTTCCTGACTGAGGGGCTGGCTTCCAGGAAAGGGTGATGGAAAAACTCATCTGCAGGAGAGAGGAGGAGTGAGGCTCAGGAGGAGCCGACTCTTACCCGAGGCCCCCACCTCCCCAGGGCCTGAGCTCCAATGGCCGCGGGGCACCTGTCCCGGGGAGATGGAGGACACGGAGCCCCTGCCTGCGCTGGCTGTCCAAAAGCGCGGCGTGCACGTGGGGTTGGGGCGAAGCAGGCGGTCACAGCAGCAAATGCGGCAGGGAGCGGGCTCACCGAAGTCCATGCGGTCCTTGTGGTTGCGCTGGAGCAGCGCCAGGAGCAGCTGGCGCAGCGCGGCCGAGGTCTCCCGGGGGATGCTGAGGAGAGGAGGCTGGTGTGGGCGGGCCGGCCAGCAGGGCACCCGCGGGAAGGGCAGGGGAGGGCGCTTACGTGGGCACCAGTGTCTTGTTCTTCTCGTAGAACAGGCGCAGGTCCTGCGGGCTGCTGGCCTGCGGGGACGGGGTGGCCTGAGCGCGGGGTCTCGGCGCGGGCCGGGCAGAACCAGACGCCGCCGTCCCGGGCACCCCGGCTGGCACTGCTGCTCACTGCTCGAGGTGCGGGCGCGGCGGGGCGCGACAGGCTCACGGGGTGACCGCCCCACAGAACGCAGCCCCCACTCGGCCCCGCCTCCCACCAGCCACCGCCCGTGGCGCCGCCCTCCCCGGGGGACACCCCGGACGCCCGCCCTGCACCACAGCCAACCACAGCAGAGCTTGCCGGACAGGGCGCTCCCCGCCCCGCCGGGGCCCGGCAGCCCGTTGGGTGTCTGACCGCGGCTGCAGGACGCTTGAGCGGAAGGTGCGGCCCGGGGCGCAGGGCCGCGCCGGGTTACCTGGAAGGGCGCCTTTCCGGTCAGGCACTGGTAGACGATGGTGCCGATGCTCCACAGGTCCGCCTTCCCGTCGTAGTGTTGCGACATGATGACCTCGGGGGCCTGCGGGACCAGAAGCGCAGGTCCGGGTGAGGCCCCCACACACGCAAGAGCAGAGCACGCCGACCGCAACAGGGGCCTGCCCGGCCACAGCCAACCAGGGCAGAGCCTGCCGCGCCCTAGCCAATCAGAGCAGAGCCCGCCAGGCCCCGGCCAACCAGAGCAGAGCATTCCGCGCCCTAGCCAATCAGAGCAGAGCCCGCCAGGCCCCGGCCAACCAGAGCAGAGCATTCTGCGCCCTAGCCAATCAGAGCAGAGCCCGCCAGGCTCCAGGCAAGAAAAGAGCCTGGCATGCCACATCCAGCTGTAGCAGACCCTGCCACGCTTTGGTCAATCAGAGCAGAGTCCTCCCCACCCTAACCAACCAGACGAGAGCCCACCACACCACAGCCGACCGGGGCCAAGCCTGCACACCCCAGCCAACCAGCGCACCCAGCTAGGCGCCCACCCGGCCAGGGCAAACACACCATGTACATGGGGGAGCCGCAGAGCGTGGCCGCCATCATGTTGCTCTGGAGGTACCGCGCGAAGCCGAAGTCAGCTGCGGGAGAGACACGTCAGGACAGGTGCCGGGGTTCCCCGCCGTGCCGGGCCGTGCCCACCTGCCCGCCCGGGGCTCACCGATCTTGACGCGGATGCTGTTGGGGTTGGCGCGGCGGCCGGCGGGGTTGGATAGCAGGATGTTCTGCGGCTTCAGGTCGCGGTGGATGATGCCCTTGCTGTGCAGGAGCCGCATGGCGCCCGCGATCTGCTGCAGGAAGAGCCTGATGGTGTCCTCGCTCAGTGTGCGCATGGCTGCGGGGAGAGGCGGCTCAGGGCTCGGCCGGGTCAGGAGGGGCACGAGCCACCGCGGGCTGCTGAGACCTGGGCACACCCGGAGCTCCGGTGCCCAGCCCTCCGCCCTTCTCTCCATCCTCCGTACTGCGCGGGCAGCAAGCGCTGCCGGGAACCACTTGGTCCCTGGAGGTCCCGAGCCACGTGGCAGCACAGCAGGCGTCACAGCGGCCGGACACGTGCTGGGCTCCTGGCACAGGCCATGTCCGAGGACCCCAGCCTGGAAGAGAGCAGCCCCTCCGTTCCCCCGCAGCTCCGCCCCGTCCTGGTCCTGCCCTTCCCCCCATTCCTGGCATCCAAAGGCCAGCTCCGAGCAGCCCTGATCCGCAGCCCGAGTCCCCGGGTCGGCTCGTCTCAGCTCTGCCCAGCCTCAGCATCTGTCTCCCAGGACCAGGATGGTGAGGTCCTCCCAGCGGGGAAGCGAGGAGGCCGGCGGGTCTGTGCCCTCAGGCGGGGCCGCGCCCCGCACTCCCACCCCAGCGCTGAAGGCCATGCACGGCTAAGCAGGTGTGAGAGCCACCCTGCGAGCTCCCAGGTGCCCAGGCCCAAGCCCCTTCCAAACCCTCGGGATACCCCAGAGGCCGCCGGTGCCACACACGTCCCCACACGCACTGGCCCTGTGGCCCGGATCCACTTGGGAAGCCTGAGAACAGACGGGCAGTGCTACCTGCCATCCTGCCCCCGCCCCCAACAGTCCTGGCCACACGGCTTAATTTTGAGTGGGCCAAGAGCTGCCTTCCAGCCACATTATGGAGACCAGCCCTGTGCCCCTTGTGCCCCTCCCAGGGCCGTCACTTCACCAGAGGCCTCACACTATGCTGGTCACAGCTGTCTCCCCAAGCAACGGGGAGGCGGGCAGACAGGCGCATCCTAACATCCGGAGCAGCTCAGCCTCCCACATCCTCTCAGGAGCCCCAGGGGACAAAAACCCGGTCTCACAATCAGCCAGAGACCCCTCAAGCCAGGCCGCCTCCCAGGCTGGCAGCCCATCTGGTGCGTTGGTGCACTCACTGTGCAGGTAGTCGGCCAGGTCTCCGCCATTGCAGTACTGTGAAAGACCAGACACTCGTCACGCTGCAGCAGGGGGCCAGGGCCCACCTCCCAGCCCTGCCCAGCCTCCCCACCCCTCACACTTGGACACTGTTCCCTGGACCCTCAGGCACCCATCCACCCTAGGGTGGGCATCCCCACAGTCCCAGCTGGAAGACATCAATAGTGCTCAGCAGGTGCGATGGCTCTCGCCTGTAATCCCAGCACTTTGGGAGGCCAAGGCAGGTGAATCGCTTGAAGTCGGGAGTTCAAGAGCAGCCTGGCCAACATGGCAAAACCCCGTCTCTAATAAAAATACAAAAATTAGCCGGGCATGGTGGCCCATGCCTGTAATCCCAGCTACTCAGGAGCCTGAGGCAGGAGAATCATGTGAACCTGGAGGCAGAGGTTGCAGTGAGCCGAGATCATGCCACTGCACTCTGGGCTGGGTGACAGTGAGACTCCATCTCAAAAAAAAAAAAAAAAAAAAAAAAAAAAGGCCACGCCAGGCATGGGGGGCCAGGCCAGGCATGGTGGCTCACACCTATAATCCCCACACTTTGGGAGGCCGAGGCAGGCAGATTCACGAGGTCAGGAGTTTGAGATCCGCCTGACCAACATGGTGAAACCCTGTCTCTACTAAAAATACAAAATTAGCCAGGCTTGGTGGCAGGTACCTGCAGTCCCAGCTACTCAGGAGGCTGAGGCAGGAGAATCACGTGAACCTGGGAGGCAGAAGTTGCAGCGAGCAGAGATCATGTGACTGCACTCCAGCCTGGGTGACAAAGTGAGACTCCATCTCAAAAAAAAAAAAAAAAAAAAAAAGCTCATCACCTTCCACCCTGGCCACATCCCTCCCTCTGGGGCTCCGAGGGCCATGGCCATCAGCTTGCGCTTGTTCTGGCCCCACAAGGCACTCACCTCCATGACCAGGTAGACAGAATTGGCCATTTCCTGCAAGACAGAAAAGAGGCTGTGAGAGGTCCCAGTGCCCCCTGTCCCCAGCCAGCCCTACTGCAGAGAGTTGGACTCAGCCCCAGTTCAGCCTGGGCAGGCCCCACAGTGCCAGGAATTAGCTGGTCAGCCAGCATCCGAGAGAGGAGGATGTCTGTGGGCCATGTGCTTTGTAGGTGGGAGAGTTCAGAGTGCTGTTTTGTGGCCATCCAGGTCTCCATCATCATCAACATAAAGGTCCCTGGTCCCCCCATACCAGTGACGACTCCTGGCCGAGGACATATCCCCTAGCAGGAAAGGCGAAGGCCAGGTGTGTGGGCAGGCCTGACCCTCAGGCCATGGAAACCCAGCTCCTGAGCCCAGAATCAAAGACACCAACAGACCGCAGGTTGGTGCTTCCACGCTGACCCAGAGGCCTGGAGGCCTCCACCCTACCCCAAGCTGGCAGCGGCTCAGGTTGCCAAGCTTGGCCCCAATGCTTTCAGTCGAAGGCAACCCAGCCACCCCTCCACTGCAGGGCCAGTAAGGCTGGGCCAGCAGCTGCTCAGCCCTCAGCTCAAACACAGACTAGACCAGGGTGCCACCTGCACCCGCCCTTGCCTGCCCCATGAAACTCGGAGTGAGGCACGGGCGCCAGACACAGCACACACCCCGACAGCCAGCACGCACACCCTCACCTGGGATGGGGGCCTCCCTGTGGCCACCACTCCTCGCAGCCACGGGTGAACCCTCATCACCCCCACGTCACAGACAAGGAAAGTGAGGCCCAGGAAGCCACATCAAACCAGGAGGCTGGGCTGGAGGATCGAGGCCCCCATATCCCACCTGGGGCCTCAGAATAGGAGGAAGAAGCCCTTTCTCCACAAAGTCTCTCCCTCTGCCCCGTACCTATCCACACGCCCTGGGTACTCGCAGGGAAGTGAATCCACACTCTGCTGAATGGCCGTCCCACTTCTACCCTGAGCTGCCCCAAGCTCTGAAAGCAAGGGGGAGCCACAGCTGGAGGGGCTGCAGGAGGAACAGCGCTTCGCACCTGCGGCAGCCCCGCCCCACACAGGACAGCTGACAGGGCTCCTGCTCACCCCGGCCCCAGCAGGCCTCGACCAATCAGAAGGCACCCCTGGTGAGGGGACATCCACAAAGCCGCTGTTGACACCTGCTTCTTAGACGGGAGAAGTCCCTGCGCCCCCAGAGGGGCCGTGGGCTGATGCAAGGGCGCTGAGCAGGGCAGGCTCAGGAGAGTGCTCTGGGGCAGAAGGCCGATGCTGCTCAGCCAGCAACCCCAGATCCAGACACCACATGGCCAGAGGGAGACCCAGAAGCCCAGGCACAGCCTGGTGGGACTGGCCCCTGAGGCAGGCTTTGGCCCACCACACCCACAACCTGTGCACCCCAACCCCCGCCTGGCCTCACCTGCCTGCCCAGGAAGAGTACGTGGGGAGTCCAGGCCCCCCAACAGCTACGGGGAGAAACAATCCACAAGGGCTGCAGGGCGGGGCACAGGATGGGACGACCAGGACAGTGCCGGGCAGAACCCAGGAAGGAGGGGGACACAGCTGGACCCAGAAATCACTTCAGGGCGGCAATGCCCACTCCCTGACCTGGGCTTGCCACTGTCCTCCCCACGACCCCTCCAGGGAGCACCTACATCTCTCCTCCCTTCTCTGGGGGCCACCTGCCCTGGATCACACAGCCAGGGGCTCCCCAAGTCGTGACCTGCTCACCAGAGCTCCAAACCCACCAGCAAAGCCAGGACAAGCAGGGATGCGTCAAAGACAGAGGCACCCCGCTGGGGTGAACACCCAGTGCACAGAGCGGGGCCCAGCCTCGCATCCCCCAGCCACTCACCCAGGACCGGGCTGTGTGGGGCAGGGGCTCCGTCTGGGCAGGGGTTGCTGACTGAAGCCCCCTGCAGCCTCCTCCCACCCCCAAAGCCTGAGGCAGCCACCCCTTAGCCCTGAAAAGAGCCCTAGAAAGCCAGTACAATGGCTCATGCCTGCAATCCCAGCATATTGTGAGGCCGAGTCAGGAGGATCACCTGAGCCCAGGAGTTTGAGACCAGCCTGGGCAACACAGCAAAACCCCATCTTTACAAAAAAATACAAAAATGATCCAGGTGTGACACTGCAGGCCTGCAGTCCCAGCTACTCCGGGCTGAGATGGCAGGATGGCTTAGGCCCAGGACGCCACAGCTGCAATGGGCTGGGAGACCATGCCACTGTACTTCAGTGACGTGACCATTTCTCAAAAAAAAGGCAAGGCAAAGGCCCACCAGGGAGATCCCTGTGGCACCGCTGACTTGCCCTGGGCCCACGGGATCCTGGCAAGGAGGCTCTTCCCCACCCCATCTGCTGCCCACACTCCAGCCAGGGTCCCCAACACCCCAACCCAGGGTACCTGGCCCTGCCATCCCTCCAGCCACACCTCATGGCCTCATGGGTGTTAGGACCCACCTCACTACTGACACATCTAGACCCCTGGCCTTGCCCCAGAGTCACCGATGTCACCCCTTATGTCACATTCTGAGACCCTTCTACCCTCCCCACTGTACAGGCCAGCTCCTGCATCCCCAAAATCTTGGGGCACCGACTCCCAGAAGGGAGTGGGCGGGGGGCTGTGGGGCCAACGTACCTCCAGCCTCCTCCCTGCACTTCAGATGGTCTCTTGAACCACGGCCTGGCCCATGCTCAGCCTCTCTCCCAAAAGGTCCTCCCCCGAAGGGGACTCAGGGCCAGTCGGGGTGGGGCTGCAGGGACTGTCTGGGGGCATCCACCTCACCACAGACATTCGCCCCAACTGCCCTGGGACAATGACAGCTTCAGACAGGCCCTCAGGGCTGTAGGCATCCAACTCCCTGAGCTGGGTGTCGCGACACAGCAGGGCCCTTCGTGCCTCCAAGAGCCTCCTGTGAACTGGAACTCCACCAGCCCTGCACGAGCCCAGGCAGCAGGCCGTCACCAGCCCACTTTCCAGAGCACGCTGAGGCCCCAGAGGCTGGGAGACGCGCCCAGGCTGGGAAGTGGCAGGACAGCCCAAGCAGGTGAGCTGGAGTCTTGTCTTCACTCTCTGCCCATGCCAATGGGAAGTCAGGAACCCTCGTGTCCTGGAAGGGCCCAGCCTTGCTGCCTCTAGCCCTGGCAGAGTCGGGGATGGCAAATGAGGACAAGCAAGCCCAGGTCCACGCCCCACCCACCAGGGCTTGGGGAGCTTCTCCAGGGCAGCTGCAGGCCCAGGCCAACACCACGATCCCCCACTCATGGGGGCCCCCATGGGCAGCAGTGACTCTCGCTGGGGCGCCTGAAGGGCCGTGAGAGCACAGCCTTGCCAGCCACAGCTGGCCTCCCCTGCCCCCCCTGGACCCACCCAGAACCCACACAGGGCATCGGGTTCCACCTCTGCCTTGCAGCTCAATTTGGTTTTCACCAGCTACCCTGGGGAGCGGGGACCAGGCAGGCTCCCAGCACCAAGCCACCCAGTTAGACACTAGAAAGGGCCACAGCTGCACCCCCGGGCTCTGGCGGGGGAACCAGCCACCCAAGGCAGATCAGCTTGCCTCTCAAAGGAGGGCCCAGGGGTTCATCCCATCGCAACACACACAGCTGTGGCCACACAGCCCACACCCGAACCAATCACCCAGCTCCCTGAACTGTCACCCCTACCCCAGGAGGTGAGTCCCACCTTGTCACCTATTTAAAGGAGGAAATGGAAGGGCTGCTGACCATTCCACAGCCTGTCCTTGAAAGGGGGGGATGGTTAATCCCCACATGTGCAGCCGAGGCTCAGAACACCTTTAAAAAGGCAGCAAAATCCATGCCCCTCTGTTCTGGGCAGCGTGCCTAAGGGACCCGGGACAGCACCACCCCAGCAGGCCAGGCCCCCACCCTGCACGCACATACAGCGGGCCAGAGCCAGGTGTCCCAGGCAGCCTGGCACGGGCATCTGAGCACGTAGGAGGCCACCCCGCCCCCAGGGTGCTAAGGTGCTTTACTTAATAGGATCCAGGCTCCCACCCTCCGCCAGCCCCGCTCCTGTCTGGCGATCCTGGGCTGGGCCTGCGGAGCAGACACTGACCTAGTTCACGCCTCCAGAGCTGCCCTTGGCTCCAGAAAGGGGCGAAAGCCACAGCTGTGGCTGGACAGAACCACTCTGCACCCCCAGGCGGGGTTCTCTTGGACAGCTCCCAAAAGGGAAGGGTTGCTGGCTCCACCCTAAGGAGGAAGGCCCACCCTCTGGACCCGAGGAACCACCTGCAGCTGCCCACTGTTGGGCCTCCTGGGCTGCAGTGCGGGCTGACTAACCGCTGGACTATCCGGGAGTTCACCTTCAGGGGGCTGAGGAAGCCGAACTCCCGGACAGCGGGGCAGGGGTGGGTGGTCCGATCCTTCCGAGGGCACAGTCTTGCTTGGAAAAAGCGGGGCACACGCCCATTGCAGGTGGTCGGGTGTCAGGAAGACACCAAGTCCACACATTCCTCCCGAGGCCCGGCCATGCCAGCTGGTGCACACTCCAGCGAAACCTGTTCCCAGCGGCTCGGTCCTTCAGGTGACTGAGACTCAACCCCCAGCCATCGTGGACAGATACTGATACCAGGTTACAGTTCCACAGCAGGGTACCATGCAGAAACGAAAACCAACTCCTGTCACCCACGGAGACACAGCACCCCTCAAACCCACGGCTGAGATCCCACCTCTGGGCTTAAAGTCAGCGTGTGGCAAATCGACCACGTGGGCACCAGGAACCACACTAAGGTGCAGAATGAGTGACCAGAGCACGGGGCACTCGGAAGGAGGGATCTGCCCTTGGTGGGAGGGAGGAGAGCTGCCCGGGACGTGGGCATGGCTTTGGGCTGGCGCTCGCTATGTCACACAGGGCCTGTTGTTTCTGCACTTTCCAGTATTTTTATCCCTTATTTTTTTTGAGATGGAGTCTCGCTCTGTCACCCAGGCTAGAGAGCAGTGGCATGATCTAAGCTCACTGCAGCCTCTGCCTCCCCAAGCGATTCTCCTGCCTCAGTCTCCCGAGTAGCTGGGACTACAGGTGCCCGCCACCACATCTGGCTAATTTTTGTATTTTTAGTAAAGACAGGGTTTCGCCATGTTGGCCAGGCTGGTCTCCAACTCCTGACCTCAGGTGATCCACTGGCCTCGGCCTCCCAAAGTGCTGGGATTACAGGCATGAGCCACTGCGCCCAGCCTTATCCCGTGATTTTAAAAGTTAGATGTAATCCCAGCACTTTGGGAGACTGAGCCAGACAGATCACAAGGTCAGGAGTTCAAGACCAGTCAGGCCAAGAGTAGAGATGGTGAAACCTCATCTCTACTAAAAAATACAAAAAATTAGCTGGGCATGGTGGCACGTGCCTATAATCCCAGCTACTCGGTAGGCTGAGTTGGAGAATTGCTTAAACCTGGGAGGCAACGACTGCAGTGAGATGGCACCACTGCATTCCAGACGGAGACTCTGTCTCAAAAACTAAATAAATAAATAAACAAACAAAAGTTAGGGGGAAAAACAAAAAAGAAACACGCAACTTTGCAGGTAATTCCTTAAATGTCTAAACCCTGGTGCTCCTTCACAGGCTCCTGCCCAGGAGCTGGGTACACAGGTCTCCACTTAGCTTGTACCCTATCCCAACTCACGCTACAGACTGTCCCCCCGCCAGACCAGGTCAGGACTGCTGGCAGCCCCTCCTCACTCTGGGATGGAGTCAGTCTCATGCCGGGCTGGACTGCCTGGGCCACGGTATCCCACGCCCCTCAGCAGTGGCTGGGGAGCACACCTCTTGACTTGGGTCTCCACCGCAGGTAACTCACAGGCAGGGGCTCTGTCTGCAGGGCCTGAGTGAGTCACAGCTGGGCAGCCCAGCAAGGCCTTTAGCTGCAAGAGACCGGTCAGATGGTGCACTGGCCAGGGGGGCCACCGTCAGCAAGGGCTGTTGCCAACCGCCCTCCTCCCGGGGCACGCTGGGCAGGATCCAGGCTGGCTCCAAAGCCCCATGCCCTGATTCCTGCGGCGGCCGCACTCTTGGGGCCAGGCAAGTCCAGATGCTGACGGCACACCCTCAGTGAGGAGGCCAGGGGCTGCAGCTGCCTCCAACGGCGTAAGCCAAGGCACACACGTCCCAGGCACTCCCATTTTCACCATTTTGTATGGCCGAGAGAAACCCAATACACAAAACCCAACACACTAAGAACAAAAATAACCATCTCAACAGTCAACAAACAACATGGAGGGGAGTACCTGCAACCTATTACAAACAGGTGATTTCCCTTAACATAGAGCACCTGCCAATCAAGAGTATTTACAGAGCACTTACAAAGTGACAGGCACAGTTTTAAGAATTTAACATACTCAAGTTGCCATCACAACCACGAAAGTTTTTGAAAGGTAAGAAAATCGTGGTGCCAGGAGGCTACCTGCCCAATAGCACACAGGTAAATATTGGAGCTAGGACCCAGAGAAAGGCAGAATGGTTCAGGGCCATGGTGCTAAGCATGGTACCCTTCAGCCTCAGCACAAAAGGGACCAAGAGCTTGCCAGAAATATGTGCCGAACCACGTACAGTAGTGTTTACCCGAAGTCCCTGCTATTCGGGAGGCTGAAGTGGGAGGATCCCTTGAGCTCAGGTGTTCGAGGCTGCAGTGAGCCATGATTGTGCCACTGCACTCCAGCCTGGGCAAGAGACCCGGTCTCTTTAAAAAATATATTAAGGCCAGGTGAGGTGGCTCACACCTTTAATCCCAGCACTTTCGGAGGCCAAGGCGGGTGGATCACGAGGTCAAGAGATCGAGACCATCCTGGCCAACGTGGTGAAACCCCATCTCTACTAAAAGTAAAATTAGTCGGGCATGGTGGTACACGCCTGTAATCCCAGCTACTCAGGAGGCTGAGGCAGGAGAAATGCTTGAACCCAGGAGGTGGAGGTTGCAGTGAGCCGAGAACACGCCACTGCACTCCAGCCTGGGCGACAGAGTCAGACTTCGTCTCACAAAAAAAAGAAAGAAAGAAATACACTGTACAAAGCACAGATTAGTTTTTTTGTTTGTTTGTTTGTTTTTTAGATGGAGTCTTGCTTGGTCACCAGGCTGGAGTGCAATGGCACATTCTCGGCTCACCGCAACCTCCGACTCCCTGATTCAAGTGATTCTCCTGTCTCAGCCTCCTGAGTACCTGGGATTACAGGTATGTGCCACCATGCTCAGTTTATTTTTGTATTTTTAGTAGAGACAGGCTTTCAACATGTTGGCCAGGATGGTCTCGATCTCCTGATCTCGGGATCCACCTGCCTTGGCCTTCCAAAGTGCTGGGATTACAGGCATGAGCCACCTACCCAGCAACAGGTGGTATTTCTAACATTCCTGTTGCTCAAATAGTGAAGTTCATTTATCATCAATGAAAAGCAAAACCATAAGAGACGTCATTTTCCATGTCTCACATGGGCCTCGATGGAAGCGTCTGAGGGCCACCTTCCTGGGAGGTGCTGGAAGGCCGGCTGAGATCACTGGCACTGCCTCTCTGGAGGTCGATATTGCAACAGCTACCCAAAAACAGGCATCCCTCCTGCCCAAGGATTCTACTTCTAGGGATCCAGTCACAACCACCCGGACGTACCAGCTTCATGTCCCACCTACAGGGCTGTGGTGAAAGCAGTTATGGGATCTTGGGCAACAGGCAGCCTGTGGCTGAAAATCACCCCACAGCCCTGATCAGCACAGCAGCTAGCACCCCCACGATGGTTCCCACAATCAGAGAGCACTCTCTCTTACAACCCTTCACAGAGGAAGAATCAGGGCCGCAAAGTCAAGAAGCCGTCCGTGCATGTGCAGCCAGCACTGGGCCCTCAACAGTGGCAGCCTGGCTCTGAACCACTGTGCTTAATTGAGAAGGATACTTGGAGGTTTTTTTTGAGACAGGGTCACACTTTGCTGCCCAGACTGCAGTGCAGTGGCATGATCACAGCTCACTGCAGCCTCAAACTCCTGGGCTCAATCATTCCTCCCACAACCTTCTGAGCAGCTGAGACATGCCACCACGCCTGGCTAATTTTTCTTTTTTTTAGAGAGGGCAGGTCTTGCTATGTTGCCCAGGCTGGTCTGTCTTGGCCTCCCAAAGTACTGGGGTCACAGGTGCGATCCACTGCGCCTGGTCGAGGGGTAAATTCTGATCAGGACTCAGCCAGCACAGAGCCTTCCCCGAGCTGTACTCATTAGAGACAGGGTACCGCTCAGTCGCCCAGGCTGGATGGAGAGCAAGCTCTACTCAAGCGACAGAGTTCCCGGCACAGAAGAGCAGGATTGTTGGAGCAGGACACAGGTGGACGCGTCGCCTTTTAAGGATGGTCATCCCGCGGCCCAGAAACAGCTCAGGCAGGTGCCTGAGCATAAAGGACAGCGGGACTCCATCCAGATGTCATCGGGCAGGGCTGTCACCGTCACACGCTCCCTCCTGTGATGTTTGCAGATTTTCTTTTATCAGCCAAATTCTTCATTATGAATTTTTAAAAGCCAATTCTTGGCCGGGCACGGTGGCTCACACCTGAAATCCCAGCACTTTGGGAGGCCAAGGCAGGCTGGATCACAGGGTCAGGAGTTCAAGACCAGACTGGCCAACATGGTGAAACCCCGTCTCTACTAAAAAATACAAAAATTAGCTGGCTGTGGTGGCTCGTGTCGGTAATCCCAGCTACTTGGGAGGCTGAGGCAGGAGAATTGCTTGAACCGGGACCCGGGAGGCAGAGGTTGCAGTGAGCTAAGATTGCACCACTGCACTCCAGCCTGGGCTATAGAGCGAGACTCCATCTCAAAAAAAAAAAAAAAAAAACCAATTCTTTTTTTCTGGGTTTGGGTGCCTGCCTCAAACATAGCCTTATGGCCACAGGGTAGCAATCCCGCGCCTGTGGGGCAAGGGTAGGCGCTGGAGCTGGAGCCAGGAGCACCTGCAGCCGGTGTCTAAGTGCCTCCAGAATAGAGGAAGCTGCAATGTTGCCAGCACTGGAGGAAGTGGCAGATGCCCACAACCAGGTGTGTGCAGCCGATGGGAGGAACAGGGGGTCTGCAGGGGTCGTGCGGACAGTGACAGGGCCCGGCCTGGAGACGCCCAGGACTGCACCTGGGGAGCAGCAGGCAGCGTAGTCTGGAGGTGGGGGGTAGCCTCTCGGAGTCGCTACCTGGCCAGGGACAGCTGTCCACTCCTTGCTGGCTCCCAGAGCCATGACGCACGTTCAGGCTGTGGCTCAGGCAGGAGGCTTCCAAAGGTGGGGAGAATGAAGAGAGGAGGAAAGGAGGGACAAAACGGGTGGGAAGAGGGCCCGAAAAGGAGCAGGAGGGGCGGCCCAGCCCCAGCACATGGTGTGCCTGGGTTTCCAGGTACTCCTTGTCACGCTGGCCTGGGCCCTCCCCACCAGGCACCTTGTGACGGTCCCCAGGGCCACAGCAAAGCCCTGCCGGGCGGAGAGAGAAGGCCACCAAAACAAGGCCGGCAGGCCAGCCCTTCCCTCAGCCAGGGGCTGGGCCCTGGGCTCAGTAAACAGGTCGCAGAGCCATTAGTCAGCACTTTGGTGGGTGGGAGGTTCCCAGTCCTGGAGCGTCCTGGCTCCCACAGCTCCAGCCCGGCCAGCCCTGGGTTCCGGGGTATAGGGGCAGCACCAAAGCCAGCTGGTCCCACCGCCTGCATCCTGGGGCCAGCCGGGCCTGAGGTCACCTCCTTGGCCAGCCAGCGGCAGCCCACTGCACCCAGGCCAGGCCTGACTGCCAGCCAGCAGGAGTCTCTGGCGGCCCCTCCCCCGCCCCGTCTGACGCAGAGAGAGGCTGGCCAATGCCAGCCACAGAAGCAATGTCAACAAACACACGGCCCAGATAGGTGGGCCAGGCCAGCAGTGCTGCCCGGAACTGCCTGGGACTCAGGCAGGGCCCCAAGGGCTGGCGCCCCAGTGCGGGGGAGGAGATGCCTGGTCAGGGAACTCAGCCCGGCCCTCAGTCCACCCTGCGGCCCAGACACCCCCTCCCCAGTCACACAGCTGGAGAATCCACCGCAACAGCCAGCCCAGCCCAGGCCTAGAACCAGGGTGGGGTCTCCGGGGGCCCAGTAGACCTCAGCCTGGAAAGGCTCAACACCAGTGCCAACCAGGGTACCCAGCACCTGGGGCCAGTCCCCAGCCCCGTCCCCAGCAGACAGCAGCCCAGGGGCCTTACCTGGAAGTCGTACAGGGCCACGATGTTTTCATGTTTCAGTTCCTAGGACAGAAACCCAAGTTTCTTATCAGTGTCGGGAGGGGGCTCGCCCCTGCCCCCACCCCTTTCCCGGCACCCGCTCACCTTCAGGATCTTGATTTCCTTCCCCAGCAGCGTCTGAGACTTGGCGAGGTTCTTCTTGTTAATGCACTTGACGGCGACCTCCAGATCGTGCTTCTGAAAGCCAAACGTGCCCCTTCAGCCAAGGCAGCCCCTCGAGGCTTCCCCCAGACCCCAGTCCACACAGGTGGGGCCCTGAGATGATCTCGGTTGGGGGTCACGGGACTGGAAGGCCGAGTGGGGAGCAAGGCTGAGCATCAGGCTGGGGGGTCCTGGGGTAGGGATCCAGCCTGGAAAGCCGGGCTGGGGGACCGGGTGCGGAGTATCCTGGGATGGGGATTTGCACAGGAAAGCCGGGCTAGGAGTCTCAGGGTGGGGACCTGGCCTGCAGAGTCAGGCAGGGGGTCCTGAGTTGGGAGTCGGCCTGGAAAGCCTGGCAGCGGATCTCAGGGCGGGAGTATGGACTGGAAAACCAGGCTGTCTCGGGGTGCGGGGTGCCCAGGGGCTGGGGTACGGACTGGAAAGTCGGGCTGGCGGTCCCGGGATGGGGATCCTAGAGTGAGGGTCGGCCTGAAGGTCGAGCGGGGGTCCCAGGACAGGCGGGGAATCGCAGGGCTGGGGTCCCGGGGCAGGAGATCCTGGGCGAGGGCTCTTGCGGGCCGGAAGGGGGTCTCACCTCGCGGTGGCGGCCCTTGAAGACCACCGCGAAGGCGCCGTGGCCGATCAGGTCCTTGCGGGAGAACTCGAACTTGCCCACGGTCTCGGTGCCGCCGCGGCCGGGCTCCATGGCGCTGGCGGGCTGGTGGCGCGGGGTGGGGGGCGGCGGGCCGGGGCGCGAGGGACTCAGGCCGGGGCGCGGGGCCGGGGGCGCGGGGCCGGGCGAGGGCGCATCTCCGGGGCCGCGCGCCTCATCGGGCAGGCCGGGGCCGGGTCCCAGCCCCGCGGGCCAGGCGGGGTCCGAGGGTCGCGCTCCCTCTGGCGTCTGTGCCGCGGCACTCTCCCCCGGCTGTTAATCCGAATCTGGATCCGACTCCAACTCCGACTCTGGATCCGACTCCAACTCCGACTCTGGCTCCAATAGGGGCCCGGGCTCGGCCCCGGCGGAGAAACAAAAGAGCCGCGGCGCCCGGGCCTCGGAGCCTGAGACGCCCGCGCAGCCGCACTGCGCGCCGCGCCGGGGGCGGGGGATAAGGGCGGGGCCTGTGGGGCGGGGCGGGGCGAGGCCGGCGAGCCGAGCCGTGACGAGCTGGCGGGGGCGGGGCCTGGAGGGCGGCTGGGCCGATGGGCCGGGCCGGCGTGGGCGGGGAGTGGGTGGAGCCAACAGCGGACCCGCCCCGGGGAGAGCAGAGAGACGCGCTGACCCCGGCGCGGGCCACCTGGCGCTGCGATGCTCCCCCGCCTCGCTTCCTCTCTGTTCCCCTCCCACCCTTTCCCCTCCCGCCACCTCTCCCCTCCCCGCCCCCTCCCTTCCGCCCCTCCCATTCCTTCCCTCCCCGCTTCCCTCCCGTCCCCCTCTCTGTTGCCCTCCCTCCCCCTTCTGCCGCCCGCTCCCGTTCCCCTCCTCCCCACCCCGCTCCCGTTCCCCTTCTACAGGAGAATTGAGACCAGGCGTGGGAAATGTACTCAAAAGGGGAGACTGCGTAGAATTAATACTTAGAAACAGAATGGCTACGTTAGAGGTGACCCACTTAAAGTTGTGTTCCATAATGCCAAATTGTAAAACAAAAACCAAAACTTGTAGACCGAAAAGTTGTCACCAAAACCTACGAAATAGCCCATCAATCGGCTGGGGAGGAAAGGTTAGCTTGATCGCCGGGCCTCGGTCCTAGGAAATAGTGCACAGAGATAAATACACCTGTGCTCAAGGGCGAGTTCGCCAAAGATTATAATTAAGTGAAAGCAAAATGTGGAACAGGGCACTGTACTGTCTGTAGTTTTCAGAAAGCCGTTGGAGTTGGGTTGTGTGTGTGTATGTGTGTGTGTGTGTGCCTGTGTGTACATAGTCATTCCTACCTACGGCGACAGCCAGGTAGTGCACGTTCCAGCTATCAGTGCATTCATTCAGTGAGTCCACAGGTCACCTCCTCTTCTATCCCTGTTTTACAGATGAGGAAATCAAGGCCCAGAAAAGAGAGATGTGTCCCAAGTCACACCACCGGCTACCAGAAGAGCTCAGGGGCTCACTCACAGAAAACACAGTCAACAGTGATAGCTCTGGGAGAGAGAACTGGGGAAGAGTCAGGGCTGTTCACCTTACACATTGTGCGCTAGTTTGAATGGCTTTCACCACGTGCAAGCACTGCTTTTGCAAATGCATAATTCTAAACAATCTTCACCACCCCAGCCTTCAGTACACTCCTAAAGTAACAGCTCAGAAACACTCAATTCAGCCAGGAGCCTCCATGCTGCCTCCCAGAGCAGCCCAGCACTGGACAGCCTGATGCCCTGGGCGGAACCTGGCTCAGCAAGTCCTGGATGCCTTCTACCTGCACCCAGCTCATCCTCCAGGCCCCAGGATACACGGGTGCCCAACCGTGGATGGGGACAGAGGCCACCAAGCTGGAAGGGACAAGAGGTCTCCTGGCCCACCACGTGTTTTCCAAATGAAGAGGTCCCCCTCTGCCCTGTGGTCAGCCACAGCATTCGCTGATGTCCGTGCTCATTGCACGCCAGCCTGCCCAGAGCGCAGGTGCTGCAGCTGCATAGTGAGAACAAGCCCCACCTTCAGGGGCGTCCAGCGGTTAGAGGTGGGGGACAAGAAGAGCAATAATTGCACCACCCATGGCAAAACTACAACAGAAAAATGTGTGAACAAGTGACTAAGTGCTGAGGTGATTAGGGCAGACTGTGAGGGCCGAGATTGCTAGAGATGGCAAAGCCTGTGCCCTTGGAAAGGCCCTGGGAAGCCCAGCCCAGCCCACCCTGGCCTGGAGAGCCAGACCAAGGGGGTCTTCACCCCAGACTCAGTGAAAGAACCAGGAAGAGTTTAGGAGAGGGTGGGATGGTAAGATGGGATTTGCATTCTGAAGCCGCGGCTAGGCCCATTGAGGGAGGAAGGCGTTCTTTTTTGTTTCATGTGGTCTTTTTAAGTTTTTTATTCTTGTTTTAACTTTTAGGTTCAGGGGTACATGTGCAGGTTTCTTACATAGGTAAATTATGTTTCACAGGGGTTCGATGAACGGATTGTTTCATCACCACCAGCTAAGAAGCGTAGTACCTGATAGGTAGCCTTTCGGTTCTCTCTCCCTCCTCCCATCCTCCACCCTCCAGTGGGACCCGGTGTCTCTTGTCCCCTTTTTTGTGTCCATATATGTTTAGTATTTAGCTCCCACTTCTAAGTGACCACGTGCGGTATCTGGCTTTCTGTTCCTGCGTTAGCTCACTAGGGCGATGGCCTCCAGCTGCTGCTGCAGAGGACCTGGCCTCACTCTTCTGTGTGGCTCTGTATAGTCCACGGTTTATATGTGCCACGTTTTGTTTGTTTGTTTTTTTGAAACAGAATCTCACTGTTACCTGGGCTGTAGTGCAGTGACTCAATCTTGGCTCACTGCAGCCTTGACTTCCTGGGCTCAGGCCATCCTTCCACCTCAGCCTTCCAAGCAGCTGGTATTACAGGAGCATGCCACCACACCCTGCTAATTTTTGTATTTTTTGTATAGATGACGTCTCACTATGTTTCCCAGGCTGGTCTCAAATGCCTGGGCCCAAGTGATCCTCCCACCTTGGCCTCCCAAAGTGTTGGGATTACAGACAAAAGCCACCACGCCCGGCCTCAGAATGTGTCTTTGAATAGAAACACATATACCTGGCTTCACTGAGTAGGAACTAAATTAAAATTTAAAGAAAAAGAGGGCGGGCATGGTGGCTCACATCTATAATCCTACCACTTTGGGAAGCTGAGGCGGGTGGATCACCTGAGGTCAGGAGTTTGAGACCAACCTGGCCAACATGGCAAAACTCTGTCTCTATTAAAAATACAAAAATTAGCCTGGTGTGGGGCCGGCGCCTGCAATCTCAGCTACTCAGGAGGCTGAGGCAGGAGAATTGCTTGAACCCAGGAGGCAGAGGCTGCAGTGAGCCGAGGTTGTGCCACTGCACTCCAGCCTGGGTGACAAAGCAAAACTCCATCTCAACTAAGTAATAAAAAAATAAATGAATAATAAATTACAAAGATACACACGCACAGAAAAAGGTTCTATATGGATGGGTTGATGAGAATGTGACCGGGGTCGGGGGGTGGGTGCCGCTGGAACCTGGAACTGAGCCTGTGTTTCCCTAGGAGCAGGGATAACTCAGCGTTCCTGGAAACTTCGTAACTTCGTAGCACACCTGCCACAACTGATGAGAATCAGCTGTCCTTGCTGTGCACCAGCCCACACTCTTGCAAGAAACAACTCTTTTTTTTTTTGAGACGGAGTCTCCCTCTTTTCGCCCGGGCGGGAGGGCAATGGCACGATCTCGGCGCACCATAACTTCCCCTTCTGGGTTCAAGTGATTCTCCTGTCTCAGCGTCCTGAGTAGCTGGGATTACAGGCATCTGCCACCACGCCCGGCCGACTTTTGTACTTTTAGTAGAGATAGGGTTTTATTATGTTGGCCAGGCTGGTCTCAAACTCCTGACCTCAGGTGATCCGCCGGCCTCGGCCTCCCCAGGTGCTGGGATTATAGGTGTGAGCCACCGCGCCCAGCCTGGAAACAACTCTTAGACCCACATCAATCCTAGGAGGCCTATTCCTCTCCTCACTCTCATTTAACAGAAGAAACTGAGGGCCAGAGAGGTGAAGGGACTTGCCCAAGGTCACACAGCTGAGAAGTGGCAGCTCTGAGTTTAAGCCAGGCCGTCTGTGAAGCTGGAAGCACTCACTCCTGGTCCTCCTTGAGGCTCCAGACCCCCCAAGGCAAGGAGTGAGTCTTACCCATCTTTGGGCCCCAGCACTCAGCCTCGGGCCCAGCAGGCTGTACAGAAACTCTCTGAAAGGAAGTTGAATAAGAAAAGAAATCCTCGCTTTCCTCCCCACACTTCCTTCAGAGAAAGCACCTCTGGCCCACCCAGACAGGGCCCTGCCCAGACAGGGCCACCCAGAAAGGAGGACCCACCCAGAAAGGAGGACCCGCCCAGACAGGACCCGCCCAGACAGGACCCTGCCCAGACAGACCCTGCCCAGACAGGGCCCGCCCAGACAGACCTTGCCCAGACAGGACCCGCCCAGACAGGCCTGCCCAGACAGGGTCTCGGTACCGCTCACCTTCCACAAAAGCAGTGGCAAACAGGTGTCATTGCAAAGTCCCCCATGGCTGTGACAGAGCCTCGAGCTAAGAACTCCAGGCTCTGAGAGCTGAATGCTGTCCCTCCTGGGTGCTGGCGAGCTGCTGGAGTGCAGGGGCGCGATCTCGGCTCATCAAAACCTCCGACCTCCCCGGTTCAAGCAGTTCCTCGGCCTCAGCCTCCTGAGTAGCTGGGACTACAGGTGCCCACCACCATGCGGGGCTGATTTTTGTATCTTTAGTAGAGATGGGGGGTTTCACCAGGTTGGCCAGGCTGTTCTCGAACTCCTGACCTCAGGTGATCCACTGACCTCGGCCTCCCTAAATGCTGGGATTATAGGCGTGAGCCATCATGCCCAGCCTGAGGCCCATTCTTGTTTTGTTTTGTCCTGTTTTTCTGAGATGGAGTCTTGCTCTGTCGCGCAGTCTGGAGTGCCGTGGAGCAATCTCGGCTCACTGCAGCCTCCGCCTCCCGGGTTCAAGCAGTTCCCCTGCCTCAGCTTCCTGAGTAGCTGTGACTACAGGCGCCTGCCACCCTGTCCAGCTATTTTTTTGTATTTTTAGTAGAGACAGGGTTTCACCATGTTGGCCAGGTTGGTCTCGAACCCCTGACCTCAGGTGATCTGCCTGCCTTGGCCTCCCAAAGTGCTGGGATTACAGGCCTGAGGCCCATGTTTTTAACCACCTTGACTGCAGTGATATAATTTTCTTTCTCTTGTTTCTTTTATTCTAATAGGAAGTCTCACTATGTGACTTCCAGAACAGGCTGGTCTCAAGCTCCTCGGCTCAAGCGACCCTCTTGCCTCGGCCTCCGAAGGTGTTGGGATTACAGGTATAAGCCACTGCACCCAGGTGGCATAATTTTCCAAAGGTGAAACCTAAGGCTCATACACATTTCCAAAGAACGTAGGCCGGAGGTATACTGAATTCATTAGCAGGGGAACCGCAGGACCTAAAGATAGTTCCCAGGGGGAATTTAAGGCAGCAGCTATTTATAGAGATTTGAAAAAAGAATGTCAGAAGATTGGGAGGTCAGATACAAAACTGCTTATTGTCCTCCAGGGTATAACTTTAGCCTTTGATTATCTTTTCGACCTGAGAGAAATCATTTTTCCTCTGTTTGTCATAAAACTAGTAATCGTGTTTATCGGCATCATGAAAAAAAACTATCAGTAATCAACAGATTAAGCTGGGCACAGTGACTCAGGCCTGTAATCCCAGCAGCTCCGGAGGCTGAGGCCGGAGGATCCCTTGAAGCCAGAGGATAGCCTGAAGCCAAAAATACAAATGTCAGCAGAAAGTCAAATGTGGCTTCTCAGCCCTGCGTCAGGGAAAACTGGCCCAAAGCTCCTACTTTGTGATTTTTAGTTATGGTGAAATACATATAACCTAATAGTAGTAATCACCTTTTTTTTTTTTGAAACAATTTTGGTCAGATCTGTGTTTGAAGTAGTAATCATCTTAACCTTTTTTTTTTTTTTTTTAGACAGAGTCTCACTCTGTCACCCAGGCTGGAGTGCCATGCTGCGATCTCAGCTCACTGCAACCTCCGCCTCCCGGGTTCAAGCAATTCTCCTGTCTCAGCCTCCCGAGTAGCTGGGACTACAGGCACCCACGCCCCGCTAATTTTTGTATTTTTAGTGGAGACGGTTTCCCCACGTTGGTCAGGCTGTGGTGGCTCACTCCTGTAATCCTGGCACTTTGGGAGGCCGAGGCAGGAGAATTCCTTGAGTCCAGCAGTTGGAGACCAGCCTGGGCAACATGGTGAAACCCCGACTCTAGAAAAAAGAAAAAGAAAAACACAACATTGGTGTATAACTGTCACCACCATCCAGTTTCACAACTTGTTCAACTTCCAAGAGTGAAACTGTCTCCAGTAAAGACTCATTCCTTGTTCCCCTCCTTCAGCCCCTGGCACACACCCTTCTACTTTCTTTTTTGTTGTTTATTTTTATTTTATTTTATTTTTTGAGACAGTCTCGCTCTGTCGCCAGGGGCCAGGCTGGAGTGCCGTGGTGCGATCTCAGCTCACTGCAACCTCCGCCTCCCGGGTTCAAGCGATTCTCCTGTCTCAGCCTCCAGAGTAGCTGGGATTACAGACATGTGCCACCAAGCCCGGCTAATTTTTGTATTTTTAGTAGAGATGGGGTTTCCCCATGCTGGCCAGGCTGGTGTCAAATTCCTGAGCTCAGGTGATCCGCCCGCCCCAGCCTCCCAAAGTGCGGGGGTTACAGGCCTGAGCCACGGAGCCCGGCCACCTTCTACTTTCTGTCTCCGCAGGTTTGAGTCCTCTAGAAACCTCATAGAAATGGAATCCACAATGCTTTTGTGCCTTCCAGATTCATCCATGTTATAGTGTTGGGGCTCAGCAACGGATACCCCAAAATAGGGCGCCGTGCCAGGCTGCACTGAAGAAAAACCCCCAAGGCCTCTCCAGCCTCCCCCCACTTCTCCCAAAGTCAAAGCTTCTTTATCTGCCTAAGATCCAGCCCCGCCAAGGAGAACAGTTGTTTATTCCTCCCCCTCCCTGGAAGACCCGATGAGACCCTTTCCGGCTCGGAGAGAACTATCTCGAGTTAATCTCTCTTCCCAGATACAGCGCTTCTCCCCGCCTCCCGTAACTGCTTCTGACCTCCCCCGGGGTGTGGGCAGGCGCTCTGTGACTCTCCCTGGTGTGTGCCTAACATGGACACGCATGCCTTTTCTCCTAATCTGCCTTTTGAGAGTTCATTTTTCTGCAACCCTCCCGGGCTGAGCTGCGGCCCTTACGGTCCCATGTGTCAGAATGTCCTTCCATTCAAGCTGAATGCTATTATCCGTTGTATGGATAGAACACATTCTCTTTCTCCTCTTTCCTTTTTTTTTTTTTTTTTTTTTTTTTTTTTGAGGCATATGTCACTCTGTAGCCCAGGCTAGAGTGCAGTGGCAGGAGCACAGCTCACTGCAGCCTCCGTCTCCCGGGCTCCGGTGAACCTCCCACCTCAGCCTCCCAAGTAGCTGGGATTACAGGCACGCAGCTCTGCACCCGGCTCATTTTTTCATTTTTTGTAGAAACAGGTTCTCACTGTGTTACCCAGGCTGGTCTCCAACTCCTGGGCTCAAGCAGTGCTGGGATTCCTGGCGTGGGCCTCCTCCAGCTGGGCCCCATTTTCTTGATCCATTTACCTGTAGGTGGACGCGTGGTTATTTCCACCTTTTGACTACCGTGAGTAATGCTGCTGTGAATGTGGGTGTCCAGGTAACAGTCCCCACCGTCGCTGCTTTTGAATACAAACTCAGGACCTCCACGCCATTTTCCACAGCAGCTGCAGCGTTTTACATTCCAGTAGCATGACCCCCAGCCCCACCTCGAGGCTCCGTTTCTCCACAGCCTTGTCAACACGTTGTTTTACTTTAGTTTTTTTCAATAGGACCCACGGGTGTGAAGTGATAGCTCTTTTTTTTTTAAATTTGATTTGGCAGGTGAGTTGTTACACACTCCTTAGCGGATTCCGACTTCCATGGCCCCCGTCCTGTTTTTTCATTTCTTTTTTGAGACAGATTTTTGCTTTTGTCACCCAGACTGGAGTGCATTGGTGAGATCTCAGCTCACTGCAAACTCCACCTCCCGGGTTCAAGCAGTTCTTCTGTCTCAGCCTCTGGAGTAGCCGGGATTACGGGCGTCCACCACCACGCCCAGCTAACTTTTGTATTTTTAGTAGAGATGGGGTTTCTCCATGTTGGTCAGGCTGGTTTCAAACTCTCAACCTCAGGTGATCTGCCCACCTCGGCCTCCCAAAATGCTGAGATTACAGGCATGGACCCCCATGCTGGTTTGCGATATTGTGAAGACTCTGCAAAGCTCTCCTTTGTGGGGGAAAATTTGCATCTGTAAAGAATCTCTGCCGGCACAGTGGCTCATGCCTATAATCCTAGCATTTTGGGAGGCTGAGCTGGGTGGATCACCTGAGATCAGGAGTTCAAGACCAGCCTGGCCATCATGGTGAAACCCCATCTTAAAAAAAATCTCTACTAACATAGATATTTTTCTTCCAGGCCTGCCCAATCCTAAAGAAATTAACTAAGAGTTCAAAGGAAATTTGGTCTTCACAATCTTTTATTTATTTATTTATTTATTTTGAGGCAGAATCTCACTGTGTCACCAGGCTGGAGCGCAGTGGCACAATCTCAGCTCACTGCAGCCTCCACCTCTCAGGTTCAAGCAGTTTTTCTGCCTCAGCCTCCTGAGTAGCTGGGACTACAGGTGCCCACCACCATGCCCAGCTAATTTTCGTATTTTTAGTTGAGACGGGGTTTCACCATGTTGGCCAGGACAGTCTCAATCTCTTGACCTCATGATCCACCTGCTTCAGCCTCCCAAAGTGGTGGGATGACAGGTGTGAGCCACCGCCCCGGGCCACATTCTTTTATCTGATCCTGAACATTTCCTTCCTGTGGATCCCAGACTTTTAGACACACTCAACCAATTGTCAACCAGAAAATGTATAGCCTGGAAGCCCTGCCCCCATCCCTTTGAGTTGTCCTGCCTTTCTGGACCAAACCAATGTATTTCTTAAATGTATTTAGTTGGCTGGGTGCGGTGGCACGTGCCTGTCATCCCAGCTACTCGGGAGGCTGTGGCTGGAGGACACCTGAACCCAGGAGTTCTGGTCTGTGGTGCGCTATGCCGATCGGGTGTCTGCACTAAGTTCGGCATCAATATGGTGACCTCCCGGGAGCGAGGGACCACCAGGTTGCCTAAGGAGGGGTGAACCGGCCCAGGTCGGAAACGGAGCAGGTCAAAACTCCCGTGCTGATCAGTAGTGGGATTGCGCCTGTGAATAGCCACTGCACTGCAGCCTGGGCAACACAGCGAGACCCCGTCTCTATAAAAAAAAAAAAAAAGAAAAGAAATGTATTTGGTTGATGTCTCATGCCTACCTAAAATGAATGAAACTAAGCTGGCCCCTACCACCTCGGGCACATGTTCTCAGGGCCTCCTGAAGGCTGTGTCACAAACCGTGGTCACTTATACTTGGCTCACAATAAATCACTTCAAATACTTTATAGACTTTGGCTCTTTGTGGACGTTTGCATGTGCTTACTGGCCATTTGTGTATCTCCTTTGGAGAAATGTCTATTCAAGTGCTTTGCCCATTTTGTAATCTAGTGGCTTGATTTTTTTTTGCTGCTGAGTTGTAGGAGTTGGTTATGTATTCTGGATGTTAGCTGCCTGCTTTTGTGAACATAGTTTTACCGAAGTGTGGCCAAGACGTGGGCTCATTGGTTGTCTGTGCCTTCTTTAGTGCTGCTGAAATCACCTCTGTAAAACTGTGACTGAGACAGTGACAAATCTAACTTAACCGACTCCATCTTGCTTCTAACCTGCAAGCTGTCTTTGTTCATTCCTTGGTGTAGGCTGAACTAACTTTGGGAGAATCTTAGCTTG
The DNA here is from genome assembly GCA_963574635.1 of Cheracebus regulus. Classification (NCBI taxonomy): domain Eukaryota; kingdom Metazoa; phylum Chordata; class Mammalia; order Primates; family Pitheciidae; genus Cheracebus; species Cheracebus regulus. The sequence continues at coordinate 44,538 of CAUYQU010077601.1, forward strand.
TAGTTTATAGTAACAGCCCTTTCCCAAAGCAGACCTCCTTCTTGCCTGGGGCCTAGACTAGCATTAGCCAAAGGATTAGAAAGTGTGGTTTAGGAGTCATGTGGCTGGAGGCTACAAGATTCTGACCCACCCGAAACTCCTCGTAACATCGGTGCTTGAGGTATCTTGCAGACCCCACACTTGATGGGTCAGCTGGCATCACCCGGATCAATAAACTGGCTCATCTGATCTTGTGGCCCCCACCCAGGAACTGACTCAGCTCAAGAAAACAGCTTCAACTCTCCAGGATTTTTTCTTTTTTTGAGACGGAGACTTGCTTTGTCGCCCAGGCTGGCGTGCAGTGGCACCATCTCAGCTCACCACAACCTCCGTCTCCCAGGTGTAAGGTCTTTTAGGCCAACTGACCACACCTTGAACGGCATGGTAACGTCTGTGACCTGCACGTACACCCCAGATGAGTTCCTGGAAGAAACCATCAACCCCTGCGGCACCTAACTCACCTGAGTTCCCTGGACTCTGTAATCGACCTTGGCCAACCTCTTGACCCCACACCCTACAGCCCCCTGCCAGCTTGTGAAAAACCGCCCTAAACTGTACCTTCTGTAACGTTCCACCGCCTGCCCCACAAACTATAAAACCGACTCTTCCCACCGCCCTTCACTGACTCCCTCTTCCGACTGAGCCTGCCCACACCTGGGTGAATGACAGCCGTGTCGCTCACACAAAGCCTGTTTGGGCGTCTCTTCATTCAGAGCGCATGTTTTAATACCAGCGATTCTCCTGCCTTTTTTTTTTCTGTTTTTTCTTTTTTTTTTTTGAGACGGAGCCTTGCTCTGTCGCCAGGCTAGAGTGCAGTGGCACAGTCTCGGCTCACTGCAACCTCCGCCTCCCGGGTTCAAGCGATTCTTCCTCTTCAGTCTCCCGGGTAGCTGGGACCACAGGCGCGTGCCACCACACCCGGCTAATTTTGGTATTTTTAGTAGCGATGGGGTTTCACCATGTTAGCCAGGATGGTCTCGATCTCTTGACCTCGTGATCCGCCCACTTCGGCCTCCCAAAGTGCTGGCATTGCAGGCGTGAGCACCGCGCCCGGCGGAGTCGCTGTGACTTCATCTCTGACCCGTCAGCACTCCTGGCTCACTGGCTTCCCCACCCACCAAGTTATCCTTAAAAACTCTGTCCCCGGCTGGGTGGGGGGCTCATGCCTGTAATCCCAGCACTTTGGGAGGCCCAGGCGAATCACGAGACCATCCTGGCCAACAAGGTGAAACCCCGGCTCCACTAAAACACAAAAATTAGCTGGGCGTGGTGGCGCGTGCCTATGGTCCCAGCTACTCAGGAGGCTGAGGCGGAGAGTCGCTTGAACCCAGGAGGCGGAGGTTGCAGTGAGCCGAGATTGCACTGCTGCACTCCAGCCTGGGTGAGACTCCGTCAAAAAACAGAAGACTCCCCAAATGGTCGGGAGACTGATTTGGGTACAGCAAAGCTCTGGTCTCCCGCACAGCCAGCTCGGTGTGAATTTCCTTCTTGTGTTGGTTTTTTGTTTTTTTGTGTGACACGGTCTTACTCTGTTGCCCAGGCTGGAGGGCAGTAGCAGGATCTTGGCTCACTGTATTTCCGCCTCCCGGGTTCAAGAGATTCTCCTGCCTCAGCCTCTCGTAGAGCTGGGATCACAGGCGCCCTCCACCACGCCCAGCTAATTTTTGTATTTTTAGTAGAGGTGGGGTTTCACCATATCCGACAGACTGGTCTGGAACTCCGGACCTCCGGTGATCCACCCACCTCGGCCTCCCCAAGTGTTGGGATTACAGGCGTGAGCCACCATGCCTGGTCGTTTGCTGGCTCTTGTCCTAGATTTTTTTTTTTCCAGAGTGAGACAGGGTCTCACTTTGTCACAATGGCTGGAGTGCAGTGGCACAGTCACAGCTCACTGCAGCCTTGACCCTGCAGGCTCAAGCGATCCTCCCACTCAGCCGCCACACTAGCTGGGACTACAGGTGTTTACCACCATGCCTGGCTAATTTTTAATTTTTAGTAGAGATGGGGTCTTTGCTCAGGCTGTTCTTGAACTCCTAGGCTCCAGCAATCTGCCCACCTCAGCCTCCACATGCTGGATCAGATGGGTAAGCCACCACACAGCCTGTCCCAGATCATTAAGGACTCCGTGGGTGGACCGAGTAAATGAGCTCCCACGTGACAGTCAAGTGCGTTGCACCACTGTTTACAGGTTCCGGATCATTTTCCTAAACAGTGGCCACAGACACCAGCCAAAAGCCTGGAGCTGCCCCCGATCCTCCCCGACCTGGGTGGGTCGAACCCAGGGGCAGAGCTGAGAGCTTGAACCCAGGAGTCCCCTTCAGGTGCCTTGGCGAGCCTGAGCTAGACACTCTGTGCCTCTGTCATCCCACCAGGAAACGGGGACCGACGAGAAGAAGACCTCGCAGAGGATGAAGTGAAAGAAGGTGTTAGCTCACGCCTGTCACCCCAGCACTGCAAGAGGCTGAGGCAGGCGGACTCATTGAGTTTGGGAGTTCCAGACCAGCCTGGGCAACACAGTGAGACCCCACCTCCACAAAAAAGAAAACAGTTAGCTGGATGGCATGTGCCTGTAGTCCCACCTGCTCAGGAGGCTGAGGTGGGAGGATCACCTGAGGTCAAGGGTTCAGTGAGCTGAGTGACAAAGGGAGATCCTACCAAAAACAAAAACAAAACAAGCCAAAACAGCAACCACGTGTAAGCTGGTGGAGAAGGAGCCGCCCACGCCTTCCTGTCCCAAGTGGCTTCCATTGCCCAGCCAGCCGAGAGAGCTGCTCAGGTCAGAGTTCTGACCTCCTTCTGAAAAAATCTTTGTCCTCCACCAGGGTGCTTTGGAGATCTGGGAGCCTCCAGGCGGGATCCCAGGGCCTTCAGCCTCTTTGTTTAAACCAAAGGAGGGCAGGCTTGTTGGAGAAGGATGTGGAAGAAGGGAAGCCCCACAGCCCACCCTGCCCTGCTGGGGGTGTGGGGGGCCCCGAGGGAGCGGCCAGGCAGGGTGGACCTCGGGCTTGGCCTGGAGCAGGCTCCCAGCAGCTGGAGTGGGGACAGCCCGAGGGCCTCCCGGGAGGCTCTGGGGGGATTCAGTCCTGGGTGGTCTCCTGGCCCCAGGCCAAGTGCAAGGCCCCACCTGTGTGACTTGAGGCTCAGAAAAACTTTTGGTTCCTTTCATGCCACTAGACAGACGCTGACCTCAGGACTAGGGACCCTACTCCTAGGTAGTTATATAAATCACATTTGGGAAATGTTCTTAGCAGCTTCACACAGAAAGAGCCCAAAGCTGGAAACAGAGAAGCCTGTGAGAAGACAGAGCCATTTTCCATCCTGCGCAGATGCTGGGTGCTCACCGGAGGTGCCTAAAGATGGACCCCACTCAGCCACGAGAAAGGATGGACCCCTCACTGAGCCACAGGAAAGGGGACTCCGCTCAGCCGCCAGAAACGATGGCTCCCCATTCAGCCACAGGAAAGGATGACCCCTCCCCTCAGCCATGGGAAAGTATGGACCCCCCCACTCAGGCTCGGATGGACCCCACTCAGCCACGGGACGGGATGGCCCCTGCTCAGCCATGGGAAAGTATGGACCCCACTCAGCCACGGGACGGGATGGCCCCCGCTCAGCCATGGGAAACAGCCAGAGGGATGGGTGCACACAGGTCCAAGCCAAGATGCAAACGCAGAGACCCGGCTGCAGAGTCCACTTGTGTGGGATTCTAGAAAACACAAACTCATCAATAGTGCTGAAATCAGATCACTGCTGGTCTGGGGTGGGATGTGAATGGGAGACGGCAGGAGAGAGCTTTTGGGCGATGGGAATGCTGTGTTGATCGGGAGTGGATAAACGGGTTTGTACATCTGTCAAAGCTCGCTGAACTGAATGCTTAGAATGTGCACCTTTAATTGTATGTGGATTGTATCCCCCAGTAGAGTTGATTTTTTTGTTTGTTTTTGTTTTTTTTGAGACAGAGTCTCACTCTGTTGCCAGGCTGGATCTCGGCTGACTGCAACCTCCGCCTCCCGGGTTCAAGCAATCTCCTGCCTCGGCCTCCTGAGCAGCTGGGATTACAGGCGCACACCACGCCTGGCTAATTTTTGTATTTTTAGTAGAAACGGGGTTTCACCATGTTGGCCAGTCAGGTCTCCCACTCTTGACCTTGTGATCCACCCTCCTTGGCCTTCCAAAGTGCTGGGATTACAGGTGTGAGCCACTGCACTCGGCCCTAAAGTTGATTTTTAAAAGACCTCTGACTCACATAAAATGTGGGTGCATCTTGAAAATGTGATTCTTGTGAAAGAAGCCAGGTGCAAAAAGACACATGGTGTATGATGCCACTTAATGTGAAATGCCCAGGACAGGCAAATCCACGGGGGCAGGGAGCGGGGCCTATAATCCCTGCACTTTGGGAGGCTGAGGCCAGAGGAGCGCTTGAGCTCAGGAGTTGGAGGCTGCAGTCAGCCAGGCCTGCACTTTTGCCCTCCAGCCTTGGAAACGGTGAAGCCCTGTCTAAAAAAATAATAACAAAAATTAAAATTAAGGTTGTCAGGGCCTGGGGGGCGGAGCTTAGGGTGTGGCCTCAAATGGCCGTGCAATCTCCTCTGGGTGATGAAATGTTCCGAGCCGGCGAGAGGAGATGGTTGCACAGCGCTGTGCAAGGCCACTGAATTGTGCACTTTGTAGTGGCTGACTTTATGCCTTGTGAATCTCACCTCAATAGAAAAGGACAAGAGTTTGGGCGCGGTGGCTCACGCCTGTAATCCCAGCACTTTGGGAGGCTGAGGCGGGAGGATCACAAGGTCAGGAGTTTGAGATCAGCGTGGGCAACATGGTGAAATCTTGTCTCTCCAAAAATACAAAAAAAAAAAAAAAAAAAAAAGCCACCACAAAAAAACAAGAAAGAAAGAGAAGAAAAGGACGAGAGGAGGAGTAAGAAGGGAAGGGAGGACCGAGCACAAGGGTACCGAGGAAGCTTTTGCTAAAGCCTCTTCTGAGCACCATTGCCTGCACTGTGGGAGTCCCGCCAGCGTCCCCACCAGGCCAGGGTGCTGCATAGGGCGGGATGGGGTGGGGGAGCTGTGGCCAGTGTGGCCTGAAGACAGTGGGGGATAGCCACCGCAGCCACTGTGGGCCAGAGACCTAACCTTGATCCAGCCTCGGCCCAGCCCCAGAGAGCTCCAGCCCCTGAACCGCAGCTCCCGAGTGAGGCCCGGGGTGGCCAGGAGCCTGCAGCCGGCCGGACTGGTCCCCACAGAGGCCCTAAGTGCCCCAGGCCTTTGCAGCTTGCCCGTGACTCAGCCTGGCACAAGCCGCCCCATGATGGAACCGACAGGTCACCAGCCTCACAGCACATCTGGAAGGCAGGCAGAGCCACCACTGGCAGGAAAAGCCCTGCAGGGCTGAGTCGGGGCGGGCAGGCCCAGCTCCCCACGCCTCTGCACTGCAGCACGGAATCCTCCAACATCCGCCGTGCCCTGGCTCCCTGGAGCAGGCGGCAAACCTGCCCTGCAGAACCCACCCATCTCAGTGAATGGTGCAGCTCTGCCCAAGGCCCAAAGCGCCCACTGCCAGGTGAGTCTCCTGAGCTCACGCCATCCTCCCCGGCACCCAGCCAAATGCCATCTCATTCCCCTCCCTCCCGCAGTCCTGCCCCCCATCTCCATCAGCACGACCACCGCATCCCAGCTCCTCACCTCTGACCCGCACCAACCCTAGCCCCTGACGGGGCGGCCCCTTCTCTCCATCCTCTGGCCTGGCAGCCGCGGGGCCTTCGCACGGATGGCTCTTTGCAGCTGGAAGACACACCCTTTCACGGCTTTCCCTGAGGCCCCAGTCAAGTGCTGACACCAGGGATCCATGGACCGAGGTCAGCCACCAGGGGCCTGTGAACCTGGCTGGGGAGTCACCTCTTCCTTTTTGCTAACCTCCAGCAGAAATGTAGCACTTCCTTCACCAATCCTCCCCAGACATCATCCAAAAAACGACACCTAGGCCGGCCACGGTGGCTCACGCCTGTAATCCCAGCACTTTGGGAGGCCGAGGTGGGCAGATCACAAGGTCAGGAGTTCCAGCCAGCCTGACCAACATGGAGAAACCCCGTCTCTACTAAAAACACAAAACTAGCCAGGCGTGGTGGTACACGCCTGTAGTCCTAGCTACTCAGGAGGCTGCGGCAGGAGAATCGCTTAAACCCAGGAGGCGGAAACTGTGGCGAGCTGAGATCGCACCATTGCACTCCAGCCTGGGCGACAAGACTGAAACTCTGTCTCAGAAAAACAAAAAGGGCCAGGTGGTGTGGCTCACACCTGTAATCCCAGCGCTTTGGCCAACGCAGGTAGATCACAAGGTCAGGAGTTCAAGACCAGCCTCGCCATCATGGGGAAGCCCCATCTTAAAGAAAAAAAAAATGTTATTGGAACTCTCCTCATTTGTTTTTATTTCCTTTCTTTTTTTCTTTTGTATTTTGAGTTGGGAGCCAGAGTTCTTTTGGCTATCTTCTTCTTTTTTTTTTTTAAGACAGAGTCTTGTGCTATCGCCCAGGCTGGAGTACAGTGGCACGGTCTCGGCTCACTGCAGCCTCCACCTCCTGGGTTCTAGTGATTCTCCTGCCTCAGCCCCCTGAGTAGCTGGGATTACAGGCACCCGCCACCACGCCCAGCTAATTTTTGTGTTTTTGGTATAGATAGGATTTCATTATGTTGGCCAGGCTGGTCTTGAACTCCTGACCTCAGGTGATCCACTCACCCCAGCCTCCCAAAGTGCCGGGAATACAGGTGTGAGCTATTGAGCCCAGCCTGCCGTTTATTTATTTCTTATTTTCTAGCTCCTTCCACCGGAACGTAAGCTCTGAGACACGGTGAGCTTGAATCTGTTCATCTAAAAAAGGCTTAGAGACCTCATCATTACGTGGAACGCATGAGTCAATGAGTCAATGAATGAGGTGCCGGTGCGGGCCACGTCCAGCCACCCTTCCTGTCACGCTCCTGAAACCTTTCTCCTCTCGGCAGTGGGATCTCAGCCTGTGAGCTGTGGCCCCAAGTCCCCTTCCTGGTCTAGCGACCCCTGGGTCACAGCCCAGGCCTACAGACGGGGTTCTGGACCCGATATTGACAGTCTTCTTCTCCCGTGGACCAGAATCAGAAGGCTGGGCCCCCATGCCGTGGCCTTACTGCAGCCCAGGGGCTTGGGTGAGCTTTTCTGCCTCTGGGCCCGTTTCCTGCTCTGTGAAAGAGGCAAAGTCAAGGCCTCCTTTCCCAGGCTGTGGGTCAGGCCAAGGTCGGGGAAAGGTGGCGGGTGCTCTTGGGCGTTCCCCAGGCCACATGGACATCAGCCCAGGGACGCAGCCTGGGAGGAGCTGCTGGGGGACCATTTGTCCCGGCTTGACATTCCCGAGGGGCTGGTCTCAATTTTAGACTTCTGACATTTACTTCAAATACAGTTTTACCCACAGGAAAGCACACCCGCCGACAGGAGGAGACCTGAGCGCCGCTGGGAGGGTCTGAATAGACCTCAAGTCTGCCTTTCTTTTTGCGGCAGGGTCTCACTTTGTCACCCAGGCTGGAGGGCAGTGGTGCGATCACGTCTCACTGCAGCCTCGACCTCCCGGGCTCAAGCAGTCCTCCCACCTCAGCCCCCCAAGTAGCGGGGACTCAGCACGTGCCACCATGCCCGACTCATTTTCTGTATTTTTTTTGTAGAGTCACAGTTTTGCCATGTTGCCCAGGCTGATCTCAAACCCCTGAGGTGAAGCAATCTGCCCCCCTTGTCCTCCCAGAGTGCTGGGATCACAGGTGTGAGCCCCTGTGCCTGACCGAGTCTGCTCTTTTTTTTTCTATGCTTGCCTACACGCAGACAAGTCCACTCTTATTTTTTTTATATATATAACACAACTTTGCTCAGAATTTTTATTTTTCTCTTTTTATAACACACAGACAAGTCCGCTCTTAATACGGTGTGGCGGGATAGCATTTGGCCAATCTCTACAACCCAGCCTGGAGACGCCAGCCAGCACCCACGCACACAGACCTCCACTCGCTCTGGGGCCTGTCCTGTGGTTATACATATACATACATATGTATACTTTTTCTCTTTTTTTCATCTCCTTCTTGAATTATATTTTTATTTATTTTTTTGGGACAGAGTCTTGCTCTTTGGCCCAGGCTGGAGTGCAGTGGTGTGATCTCCACTCACTGCAACCTCCATCTCCCAGGTTCAAGCAATTCTCCTGCTTCAGCCTCCCAAGTAGCTGGGATTACAGGCGCCCACCACCATGCCCGGCTCATTTTTTGTATGTTTAGTAGATACAAGGTTTCACCATGTTGGCTAGGCTGCTCTCTAACTCTTGATCTTGTGATCTGCCCGCCTTGACCTCCCAAAGTGTGGGGATTACAGGCATGAGCCACCGCACCCAGCCTATTTGTTTACTTATTTAATTTTTTTTGAGACGGAGCAAGGCTCTGTCACCCAGGTTGGAGTGCAGTGGTGTGATCTTGGCTCACTGCAACCTCCGCCTCTGGGGTTCAAGCGATTCTTATGCCTCAGCCTCTGCGGTAGCTGGGACTACGGCACATGCCACCATGGCCGACTAATTTTTGTATTTTTAGAAGAGATGGGGTTTACAGGTTGGGCAGGCTGGTCTCAAACTCCTGACCTCAGGTGATCCACACTCCTCCATGTCCCAGAGTGCTGGGGTGATGGGTGTGAGCCATTGTGCCAGCCTGTCCTGTGGATGTAGACACACATGTTCAACATCAAATATGTATAGCAATGTTTATTGCAGCATTTTAAAATTGTGATAAAATAAAATATAAAATTGATCATCTTAACCAGTAATTTTTTAAATTTTTATTATTTATTTTTATTTTTTTATTCGGTCCCCATAGAGACTGCCAAAAATTACAAATGCCGACTATATCTCAAGTCATCATGGGAGGGTACTGGAAAAAGTTTTTAATTAGCAATAATCCCGCCTCAGATAAACCTCTTTGGCTACAATGCTGCCACTGTGCAAAGCTTAACCAGTTATTTATTTATTTTTATATTTATTTTATTTTATTTTTTGCCCCCTAGGTTACACCCATTTCCTGACAGCTTAACCAGTTATTTTTAGACACAGGGTCTCACTCGGTCACTCAGGCTGGAGTGCATGGTAAGAGCATAGGTCACTGCAGCCTCCAGCTCCTGCACACAAGAGACCCTGCGGTCTCGGTCTCAGCCTCCCGAGTAGCTGGAACTGCACATGTGAACCAACATTAATCATGGCTAATTAAAACAATTTTTTTTTGTAGAGATGGGGTCTTACCATGTTGACCAGGCTGGTCTTGAACTCCTGGCCACAAGTAATCTTTCCACCTTAGCTTCCGAAAGTACGTGAATGTTTAGTTTTTTTTTTATATATATATTTTTTTATTTTTTAAGATGGGATTTCACCATGTTGGTCAGGCTGGTCTTGAACTCCTGACCTCATGTGATCGGCCCGCCTTGGCCTCCATGTGCTGGGATCACAGGCGTGAGCCACCACACCCGGCGTGTTTAGTTTTTTGACACAGGAGTTTTTGTAGTAAGAGAAGATTGGCAACAGCTTAATAAAAACCCATTTGGGGAAACTGACTCAATGAATTGTGATGTTCCCATTCATGGAGTACTACACAGCTGTTCAAAAGGAGACAGCGTTTTATATGCAGATCTGGAAAGAGCTTGAATATATATTGCTAGACTTTAAAACGGTGACCAGGCCTGGGGGCTCACATCTGTAACTCCAGCACTTTGGGAGGCCAGTACAGGAGGATTGCTTGAGCCCAGGAGTTCAAAATCATCCTGGACAACGTAGGAGACTCCATCTCTATAAACAATTAAACAAATTAGCTGGGTGTGGTGGCCCCAGCTACTTGGGAGGTTGAGGCTGCAGTGAGCTGTGATCACACCACTGTATTCCAGTCTGAGTAAGAGAGTAAGACCCTGTCTCAAAAAAAAGAAAAAAATGTCCATTTGCGATGTTCATAGCAGTACTATTCATAGTAGTAAAAAGCTAGAGAAGAGGCCGGCATGGTGACGGCCACCTGTCATCCCAGCGCCTTGAGAGGCTGAGGTGGGAGGATTGTTTGAACCCAGCAGTTCCAGAACCCCTGCACTCCAGCCTGGACAGCAAAGTGAGATCCTGTCTCAAAAAAAAAAAAAGTGTAAAGATCCCAAACCTCAGTTATATTTTTCTGCAATGGAATATTATGCAGCAACAACAACAAAAAATGCATGGGTCAGGCGTGGCAGCTCACACCTATAATCCCGGCACTTTGGGAGGCTAAGGTGGGTAGATCACTTGAGGTCAAGAGTTCGAGACCAGCCTGGCCAGCATGGTGAAATCCCACCTCTACTAAAAATACAAAAAAGTTTAGCTGGTGTGGTGGTGGGTGCCTGTAGTCCCACCTACTCAGGAGGCTGAGGCAGGAGAATCGCTTGAACCCGGGAGGCAGAGATTGCGGTGAGGCAAGATCACACCACAGCACTCCAGCCTGGTGACAGGGAGAGACTCCATTAAAAAAAAAAAAAAAAAAAAAAAAAAAGCATGGCTGAAGGCTCCTGCAAGCACAGGCTGCTTCCCACATGACACAGTGCCGAGTGGGAAAAGTGAACCCAGGAGACGGCTTCAGATGTGACATCCTCTTTACAAAGTTAAAAACAATTTAAAACGAAATACAACACTATGATGGATGCATGTGGCATGTCCCCAGGGCTGAAACTTCAACATGGGAAGGCAAGGGACGGCAGCACAGAACTCGGGCTGTGGCCGCCTGGGGATGGGCGGAGGGTGTGGAAGGCACCGAGCAGGCAGGGTTAATGTGGAGTGAGCTGCAGAACCCACGGATTTCCATTATCCTACAAATCAGACAAGACCAGGCAGAGGGGCAGCGGCTCACGCCTGTACTCCCAGCACTTTGGGAGGCTGAGGTGGGCGGATCACCTGAGGTCGGGAGTTCGAGACCAGCCTGGCAAACATGGAGAAACCCTGTCTCTACTAAAACATAGAATTAGCTGGGGTGTGGCACGTGCTTGTAATCTCAGCTACTCGGGAGGCTGAGGCAGGAGAATCGCTTGAATCTGGGAGGCGAAGGTTGTGGTGAGCTGAGATCGCACCACAGCACTCCAGCCTGGGCGACAAGAGTGCACCTGGGTCTCAAACAACATGAAACAAAAACACAAGGATTTGGAGGAGGGGCAGGGGACCCGACTGTGGGCTCTGAGCCGGGAGACCTCACGCACTCACTGCTGGGGGCACACAGTGTGCAGCAGAGCCCACCTCACGCAGAAGGGCGGCTGGGGGGAGCTGGCACGTGAGCCTGGCAGAGCTGGGGCTCCTGGCAGTGGCCCTCACCTCCTTTGGCACCGCCCCTGCAGGGACTTGGGGTGTGGTGGAGCCTTGGGGAAGGGTGCAGTGACAGATTCCAGCCTTCTGAGCTGGGGAGGGGACTCCTCACTGGGGTTGGGGTGAGGCCATCTGGGTGACTACACCCAGCGCACCTGTTCTTCACAGCTGTGGGCGTCGCCGGCCGCTTCCCTGTGCTCTGCTCACACCACAGTCCTCCTGATGGAACGGGCCCCGGCACCGGGGTGCATCCAGCCTTCCCGCCACTGGGCCTGTGGAATCTGCCCTTACTGCGGGAGCCGGAGTGCCCACAGCGCCCCGCGGCGGGTGTGGGTGCCCCGGGCTGCAGCTGCTTAGCCCTGCTGTGGCCCTGCTGAGGGTCAGACGCCCGGACCTGGACCTGAGTGGGGAGCATTCTCGGCACACAGCCACCAGGTGGGGGACAGGCCTGCGGGGGGCTGAGTGGCCTCGGCTCCTGGAGACACTGGAGGCCGTGCAGAGCCCACTGTCTGGGGGATGGAGGATCTGACGCCACCAAAGGCTCAGAGCAGGGCCTGCAGCCGGACCAGCAAGTGACTGAGACGCAGCCCCACCAGCCACAGGCCTGGGCAGGCCCCTGTCCATGCCCTTGTTAAGCGCCCTGATGGAGCTGCCTTTTTTTTTTTTAGAGAGGGGGTCTCGCTGTGTTGCCCAGGCTGCAGTGCACTGGCTATTCACAGGCGCGATCCCACTACTGATCAGCACGGGAGTTTTGACCTGCTCGTTTTCCACCTGGGCTGGTTCACCCCTCCTTAGGCAACCTGGTGGTCCCCCACTCCCGGGAGGTCACCATATTGATGCCGAACTTAGTGCGGACACCTGATCGGCATAGCGCACCACAGACCAGAACTCCTGGCTCAAGCATCCTCCAGCCTCAGCCTCCTGAGTAGCTGGGACGACAGGCACGTGCCACCGCGCCCGGCAACACACCTGACGTAGCTTCTGACCACCCTTCCACGCCCACCGCACCTCCCACCAAGCTCAAGCCCTCGAGCTCCCACCCCAGCCTTGCCAGGCTCACGCTCCGCCGGAACTGCATGAGGCTGGCGCTCTCTGACTTTAGGATTCAGCCTGAGGTCCCCTCCCTGAGGGGCTGTCCTTGGTCACTAAAACCAAAGCCACACTTCCCGGGTCCCTGTATGCCGCATCTACCCCGGCCCACGTGGCTTAAAGCCCTCATCACAGTACAGCTGGCCCTAATGCTCACTGACAACGTGGGAGAAAACCGGAAGCCACTGTAGCTGAAGAGGGTTACACACTCACACCTGGGCCTGGACTGGGACCTCGATGCCATCGCAAAGGCATTCTGTGGGGACGGGCACAGGTCAATACGGATGGGTCTGACGCGACACTGTAAAATCATTGTGGTTTTGGTGTTTTTTAGAGAAGGGGTCTCACTGTGTTGCCCAAGCTGGTCTTGAACTCCTGGGCTCGAGTGATCCTGCAGCCTCAGCCTTGAAAACTGCTGGGATTCCAGGCATGACCCACTGCGCCCAGCCCGGAATTATTGTTACTTTTTGTGACATGTGATTGTGATATTGTTATGTAGGAAAATACCCCCCTTCTTACAGAGCTGGACAAAGTATTTAGGAGCGACGTGTCATGATGTCTGCATTTCTACTTCAAAATTATGCAGCAAACACAAAAATAAAGCGACATCCAAAGTCCTCACAGTGCTGGAATCTGGTGCTGTGCTTACGGCTGTTCCTTCAACCTCTATTCTTTTTTCCTTTCTTTCTTTCTTTCTTTGTTCTTTTCTTTCTTGGATCTTTAGTATTTTAATACGGTTCAAATCAGTGTGTCTGGTTCATTTCAGTTCCTTCTCTGCGAAACCAGGGGTCAGGGCCTGGGGCGGTCTCCCGCCTTCTCCTTGTCAGTGATGAGCAGGGTGTAAACGTACTTTCCACTTCACATTGTCCTTATTTTTCCCGATCTTGACAAATTTGGCACCTGTGAGGTTTGTTTCTGAGGATAAAATGAAGAAACTGAGGCCAGCACCAAAATAATCCAATACAAGGGAATTTATTCAGGCTCCCGGGTGAGGTTCTGCGGCCCGGACAGGAGGGGCCGGAGAAGTTGCACAGACGCCTCTCAGACAGGGAGTTTTATAGGGAGTGAAACAGCTCGATTGGTTGTGGGAGAGCAAGACTGCTATTGGGTAAGTTACAAGCCTTGACCTAGGACTTGGCTTGTTAAGACTCGGCTGCTATTGGTTGTTAAGGCTTAGCTGCTATTGGTTGTTAGGGCTTAGCTGCTATTGGTTATTAAGAAGCTATGGTTGCAGCACCTTGTTTGCATACTGGGCTTTTTAAGAGAAGACCAGGCTGTGCAAGCATGCCCGAGCATGCCTGAGCTTGCTTGGGCTTGTAGAAGGGAAAAAAGGGGCGGGCCGGTGGGGGGGGTGCGTCCGAGCTCCCAGCAAGGCAACCGGCCTTATAGCACCCTTTTGTCAGGCTGTGAGCAGAAAGCCCTTGATTTCCTCAATTTTCCGAGGCGTGGTGACAGGGTGAGCTGGGAGTGGGCATGGACGGGACGGGGAGGAGCAACCAGGAAAGACGAGGACAAAGAAGGGCACTTCTGTTTCCCAGCAGTTAACCCTCCCAATGGAGGAGACTCTCCGCTACTTTCTTTCTTTTTTTTTTTTTTGAGACGGAGTCTCGCTCTGCCTCCCAGGCTGGAACACAGTGGCTTGATCTGGGCTCACTGCAACCTCCGCCTCCCAAGTAGCTGGGATTACAGGTGTCCACCACCACGCCTGGCTAATTTTTTGAGCGTTTTTAGTAGAGACGGGGTTTCATCATATTGGCTAGGCTGGTCTCAAACTCCTGACCTCGTGATCCACCTGCCTTGACCTCCCAAAGTGCTAGGATTACAGGCGTGAGCCACCTTGCCCAGCCTCAGTAGTCTTTTATAATGCCAGT
>CAUYQU010077602.1:0-34291 GCA_963574635.1 Cheracebus regulus
GTGGCTCCTCTGCCGGGAATCTCCCGGTCTGTGGGCAACAAAAATTGGTCGGAAAGTGCGGCGTCCACTCGTTCTCTGCGCTTTCACTGGGAGCTACATTCCTGAGCTGTTGCTAATCGGCCATCTTGGATCTCTCTCCCCGCATTGTAATTCTTGAGCTTTGGAGAGGAAGAGGAAGATAGAACGTTTTGCCCCTGAAGAAGAAAACCAAATGGGGCCTGAAGGGGCCTCATAATAGTATCTTATTTTAGGTTGAGGCCCACAGGGAAGGAGACTCTCGTAACTTGTCCTCATTTGGTGAGATCAAACCTTAGACTGCTCACTGAGTATCATTCCAGAAAGCCTTGAGTGTTACCTATTCAATTTTTTTTTTCAAATACAGAGAGCTCCTTAGCAATTTCATTTATTAAGCAAAGCTTCCATTATTTCTCTTACATAAGTAATTTGCATGTAAATGAGGTCCACCTATGCATACTGAACATGTTACCAAATGTACAAAAAATATACATGGTCCAATTTTTCTCCACAGAGCTGACAGGTACCTGTCCCTCTTGATAAAGATGACATAGTATTTCACAGAGCTTAGTTTTCCCTAAGTCTTTTTGGCCTTTGGATGATGGATGGAGTTTTTCTGTTTTACCTTTTCTCCCTCATTTTCATCATTTGGAATTCGTAGTGTGAAACTCACAGGGGAGAACAGTGGCTCGTTAGCATTCAAGCTCTGTTTTTGGCTGCATATTTTAGTTGGTTTATATGATACTCGGCATCCCTCCTGGAATCTAGCCTGCCTTTGCTCGGCTCACGCTGGGTGAATCTGTGATATTTCCCATTCTGTAGCCCTTCATTTATCACACAGGCATAGCCTGCTTTCCCATTAGTGAAACGGCATGCCTGGACTACCCACACACAGATAAAGAATTAGGCGGAACTTGGCCGGGAAGATATATCAAGTTAACCATCTCATTAGGCTTGAAAGACACAAATTAAGCTTAAGTTGGGATTAACAGAGGAGCTTTTCAAAGTGACATGCAGCACAATAAGGGGTGGAAGAAATTGCCATAGCCATTACTCTCAGCAAATTTCCACCATTTGATAGAACAGAGGAAACATGAAGTCTCTTTTATAAAAGGTCAACAGACAGAAATTTAGGATCGAAATAGCAGTATAACATTTGTTGAGCTCTCATCACATGCTTGGGACTGTGTGCTGAGAGCTTAACACACATTATTTCATAGAAATTGCATATTGACCTATGAGAGAAGCACTATTAAAATTCCTGTTTAACTAACAAAGAACCTAAGACTCAGAGAGGTTGCTTCACCTGCCCTGGAGTCCCAGAACTTGGTCAAATGATGGAGCCAGGATTCACCCCAGGATATTTGGCCCCATGGCTTAACCTCGTGGTTCCCATTTGGGATGCATTGGCCTGCCCAGGGGCCATGGCTGAAGACATTTTGGGTTGTCACAGATGTAGAGAGAGCTGCTACCAGCATCTGGTACCAGTAGGTACCAGGGATGCTGCTAAAACTCCTATAATGCACAAGACAGTTACAGCAAAGAATTATCCCACCCGTAACGTCAACAGTGCCATGATTAAGAAACCCTTGTTTAATCACTTGACTGTACTACAGTGACAGGCTCGCTGTTCCACTGGAACTATCTACTTACAGAGCTCTCTATGCAGTGTGGTGATGCCGTGGGATGTACATTTAAGGCTGCATATTGCAGGCAGTGCAGCTATCTGGCAGAAGGAACAGCCCGTGCAAAGGCTGAGAGGTAGGAACTTGGCTGGCATGGGATGGCAGGAAGCCAGGTGCATCTGTTGCACAGACTCACAGGAGGATGCGATGAAGGAGTTGGAGTTCTTACCAAGAAAAGGAAAAAGACAACGTGCCCTAAACGATGACTCCCGTGTTTGCAGTTGACGAATGTGTAGACTAATGGCCTCTGTCTTCTCCCTGCCTTCCTGTTCTGTTCCCCTCCTTCCTCTTGCCTCCCTCCTGCCCTCAACCCTCTGGCTCCCTAGTTTTCGGCCACAACATGAAGAGCAGCAACGACTTCATCGGGAGGATTGTCATCGGCCAGTACTCTTCAGGCCCCTCTGAGTCCAACCACTGGCGGCGCATGCTCAACACGCACCGCACAGCCGTGGAGCAGTGGCACAGCCTGAGATCCCGAGCTGAGTGTGACCGTGTGTCTCCTGCCTCCCTGGAGGTGACCTGAGGGCTGCAGGGAAGGCAACTTTCATTTGTTTAAAAAAAAAAAAGACAGAAAAAAAAATGTCACATACTATTACATCCACACCTGTGTACACACTTGCAACATGTCTACACACATCCACACACACAGACACACAGACACCCCAAATCCTCTCAGAACTGAGAGGAAGCAGACAATTGATCACAAAATGGTCACCCTCAGTGAGACCTGGGAACTTTCTGGAAACCCCATCTGTAGATCACAAGCTCAATGGGCTCTGCCATGGGACTTATTGGCAGTGCCTGCTCTTGTCAATACCCCTGCCCCAAAATGCACTTTCAACCCTCAGGCCAGAGAAGGGACCTCCCAAAAGGTGCCAATCTCCATCAAGACTAAATTTACCAAGAGTTTGGCCAGTGTGTGGGAGACCTGACCACCCCCCACACCGCAAACACACACCCACTGGGTAACTTCTGAACAGGCTGCTGTTCCCTGGGGTTCTTCAAACCTGATACCTTTCTCCAAAGGTGTAAGTATCTTTGTCTTCTCCTTAGTAAATGTGATAACTAGATTATGGACCATTTGGAGAAACCAAATGGCAACCAGAACTATTCCAGTGTCGGAAGCCTCTCCTGGATTAACAGAATTGTCCTTGTGTTAGCTCATTCCAGGGGACTCCCCGTGGGTATATATGTGTATGTTCTCGTGCATGTGCCCTCACAGGTGAACACATGCGTGTGCCTACGTGTCCTCTTGGAGAGCATGGCAATGAGTCGGGACTTCAATCCTGAGCACTGCCTTCTCTCTGCCTCTCCTGTCCAGTGAGATTCCAACCAGTGTCCTGTCTGTCAGAGACCCCACCTTGGGTAACAGTAATGTGCGTGTGTGTCAAGTAAATAGGATATGATAGAGCAAAAGTAACATTTTTTTGACTGAATCATGGTGATTGTGACCCACAAAAGACATACAAAGGACCCGATACATGGATTAAATGGCCACCATAACCATCCATGATGATCTTCTTCCTTAATCATATTCTGAGGACTTTTCTGTGTTTGCCTGTGAACCAATGTCACGTCTCATGTGCTAAGAAATTAATGTAGTTAGAATAGATCTCTCTCTCTCTCTCTCTCTTTTTCTTTCTCTCTCTCTGTTGGATGCTTCTGTATCTTTTTCCACAGCATAATGTCTGGTGTGATGGGGAGCTATTTATTGAAATTAAAGATTATTTATTTGTGCCATGCATTTGAGTTATCTTTTTCTTCATGAACACAGGACATAGAGGGTGGGAGGGCATTGCAGTAATTTTGAGACAGAGTCTCACTCTGTTGCCCAAGCTGGAGTGCAGTGGTGCAATCTCTGCTCACTGTAATCTCTGCCTCCTGCGTTCAAGCAATTCTCCTGCCTCAGCCTCCAGAGGAGCTGGGATTACAGGTATACACCACCACGCCTGACTAATTTTTATATTTTTAGTAGAGACAGGGTTTTGCCATGTTGGCCAGACTGGTCTTGAACTCCTGGCCTTAAGTTATCTGCCTGCCTCAGCCTCCCAAAGTGCTGTGATTATAGCATGAGCTACCACACCCAGCCTCAAAACAATGATATTTATTATACTTAGAGATTTTGGGGGTCAAGAATGTTCAGTATTTGCAATATGTCTGTCTGACTTGAGCAGTATACTAATGCCAGTTATTCCAGTTTCGCTCTTCTGTATAAAACTTTCCACTTTTTTTTTTTTTGAGACAGAGTGTTGCTCTGTCACTAGGCTGGAATGCAGTGGCACAATCTGGGCTCACTGCAACCTCTGCCTCCCAGGTTTAAGCGATTCTCCTGCCTTAGCCTCCTGGTAGCTGGGACTACAGGTACGTGCCACCATGCCCAGCTAATTTTTTGTATTTTTAGTAGAGACGAGGTTTCACCATGTTAGCCAGGATGGTCTCGATCTCCTGACCTCATGATCCACCTGCCTTGGCCTCCCAAAGTGCTGGGATTACAGGTGTGAGCCACTGTGCCTGGCCCAGTTTTGCTCTTCTCTATAAAACTTTCCACTTCTTCAGGGCAAGATTCATGGCTTATTTAGCTTTTTATTGGACAGTCCCTGCTAAGGGCTTGACCCAGGTAAATACTCCTTGGGAAAAAATGGCTTCACCACTCAGGCTACATTGGGTATTGCAGAGAGAACCTCATGGTATCTCCCACTCTGGAGTGGAAGTATGGATGTCAAGGGGGAGAAACAGGAAGGCTGGGTTAGGTTGACGTATTCATGCATTTTGCATTGCTGTTAAGGAGTCCCTGAGACTGGGTAACTTATAAAGAGGTTTATTTGGCTCATGGTTCTGTAGGCTATACAGGAAGCATAGTGCTGGCATCTGTGTGGCTTCTGATGAGGCCTCAGGAAGCTTACAATCATGGTAGAGTGCAAACAGTGAACAGGCATGGCACATAACAAGAGAGGAGGCAAGAGAGGGAAAGAGGAGGAGATGCCAGGCTCATTTAAACAACCAACTCTAACAGAGAACTCATCACTAAGCCATTCATGAGGGATCCAACTCTATTACCCAAATACCTCCCACCAGGCCCCACCTTCAACATTGGAGATCACATTTCAACATGAGATTTGGAAGGGAAAAAACATCCAAACCATATCAGTTAAGTTCTCGAAAAGAAAAGGAGAAGTGTTTTCCTTCTCTAGGAGATGGCTTCATTTCTATGGTTTACCGAAGAAGATAAAAGCATAAAAGAACAAACAAAATGAGTGAAGACAGGTACATAATAAGCATTTAGAACCAGAGGTAGAGTCATTGGTGATGAGGCTCAAGGGCTTTGGGCCCAAGAAGCTATAGTTCAAATCCTGGGACCACCACTCCTTAACTGTGTACTGAGGCACAAGCCATGTAAGTCCTCAGTTTCCTCATTGTCTTAGGGTGCCCCAAAAGCAGACCTTGAGGACTTGGGTGCAGATGACCCCAGGAAGCATAAGTGAAGAATAAGGGAAAGGAGAAAAACAAAAGTCTTCATGGATGAGTACTGTGAGCTCAGTCATGCTGAAGAGCCCTAGAGAAAACATTAAAGAATTAACATTATGCAGAAGCTGGAGTATTCAGTTACTGACCTTTGTCTGTCATGGCTTGAGGGCTACGCTGAAGGCATTAAATATTTGGCACTACAGGATTGTCCGACGTGGGCTGAGTAAGCTCCCATAACACCAGAGAAATCTCTGGGAAGAGGAAGGGGCACATGCGCTTGATGAGGTCAACTGTGCATGTGCATAACGCAGCTCCTTGCAGCCGCAGTGGGGCCAGGTGGACTGAGGGATAGGAGGGAGGACATCCCCAGCACTTGCCACCTTCATTAGTAATAACAAGAGCGCTATCACCACACGAGGTGCCAAACATCACATTTAAGCCTCATGCAGCAACCTTCAGATGTGTAGAGAGATGTTAATCTTCTTTTACAAATGCGGAAGCCAAGATTTTTTTTTTTTTTTTTTTTTTGAGACAGGGTCTTGCTCCATCTCCCAGGCTGGAGTGCAGTGGTGGGATCACAGCTCAGTGCACTGGGCTCAAGCAGTCCTCTTACCTCAGCGCCCCAAGTAGCTGGGACCATAGGCTGGGCTAACTTCTTGATTTTTTGTAGAAATGCACTCTCATTATGTTGTACAGGCTGGCCTTGAATTCCTGGGCTCAAGAGATCCTTCTGCCTCGGCCTCCCATAAGTGCTGAAATTACAGGCATGAGCCACTTCGCCCAGCTGGAAGTCAAGATTTAACAAGCTTAAGTGTCCAGTGACTGCAATAGAGATAAAAAGCCAGTCCAGGCCCAGCTGCCTAGAGCCTGTTATGGGTTGATGATTTGCTGGAATCCTAACCTTAGAATGTGGCCTTATTTGGAGACAGGGTCTTTACAAAGATGATCAGGTTGAAGTGAGGTCATGAGGTGGGCCCTCATCTGATATGACTGGGGTCCTTAGAAGGCTGAGCGTGATGGTTCACACCTGTAATTCCAGCACTTTGGGAGGCCAAGGCAGGCTTGAGGTCAGAAGTTTAAGACCATCCTGGCCAACACGGTGAAAACCCACCTCTACTAAAAATACAAAAAAATTAGCCTGGCATGGTGGTGCATGCTTGTAATCACAGGTACTCGGGAGGCTGAGGCAGGAGAATCACTTGAAGCCAGGAGGCGGAGGTTGCAGTGAGCTGAGACCAAGACAGCCTGGGTGACAGAGCAAGACTCTGTCTCAAAAAAAAAAAAAAAAAAAAAAAAAAAGGAGAGGAAATTTGAACACAGAGACAGACACATAGGGAAGAAGATGTGAAGAGACAGGGAGAACATAACCATCTACAAGCCAAGGAGAGATGCCTGGAACAAATCTTCCTTTACAGCCTTCAGAAGGAACCAACCCTGCTGACACCTCAATCTCTGACTTCCAGCCTCCGGAAGTGTGAGACAATGAAGTTCTGTTGGTTAAGCCCTGATCTGTGGCACTTTATTAAGGCAGCCCTAGCAAACTAAGTCAGAGCCAGTGTAGCTAAACACTCCATTGGGCTGTGTCATCTAAAAATAGGATGGCAATTCTTTTTTTCTTATTGTGAGAGGGTCTCACTATGTTATCCAATCTGATTTAGAACTCCTGGCTCAATCGATACTCCTGCCTCAGCTCCCCAAGTAGCTGGAACTACAGGCACACACTACCGTGCCCAGAAATAAGATGACAGTTCTTACCCCTTGGGGTTGATTAGCTGGGAAAATGCCTGCAGAGGGTTTCTTTGTTTAGTTTGTTGTTGTTGTTGTTTGTTTTTTGGGTTTTTTTGCCTGCAAAGTTTTACCATAACCCTTGGGACACTGTGTGATGGTGATGATTGCTAGCACACATCAGGCAGGGTTTTCTGGATGATCAGAGGTAACAGTGGTGGACAGCTCAGAGCTTTTCACAACTCCAAGAATAGAGCCCATCAGGAGACGAGAGGGATGTGCTGAAAGGTGAAGGAAGGACTGAGTTTCTGCAGAAACCTGTGCCCAAGGTGCCCTGTCGTGTGCTGTGCACTCGCTTTAATTAGCATCCTCCTCCTCTTTAAGTAGGAGGTGGGAAAAGAGATACACAGGCCACGTAAATACCCTCTTTGGGACAGGAACTTGAGTTCAAAGGAAAAAGCTGGGTTGAGGAGTTTTAAAGCCACTTCTGTTTTCCCAGGACCACCCTAGAGTCCGCTCATCTTCTTGGGTGAAGCAACATCCCCGTTTCCCTCCTTGATGGTAGTTTGGAATTCATGGCTAACTCCAGAGTGCCTCAGGATTCCAGCCCATACCTTGGACTTGGCAGAAGCTAAGGACCCTTGCCCAGCTCTGCTCACATGGAATGGGTCCCAGGGTGCCGGGAATAGCGATTTCCTGGGCACTGATATTTCACTCCCAGAAAGCTGGGAATCACTGCAAAAAAATTCCTTTCTGTTCTTTTCTGGGTGGACTGTCACCCACTGGCAGTGGGATATCTGTCCTTTTTATGATCAAAATGATTTGTAGGTAAAAACTAAAATCTTGTGCCTAGAAAAAAGACTGGATGGCAATGTCCTACAGGCTGGCAGCAGCAATCCTTCAGGTCATGATTTTACTACCTAACCGTGTTAGTCAGGGCTCTCAGACAGTAGCAGTAGGAAATATGGAAGGGGATTTAATTAGAGGAAATTGGTTCACATGATCACAAAGGCAGAGAAATCTCAGGGTAGGCCAGCTGCAAGCTGGAGAACCAGAGAAGCAGGGAGCGAGGCTCAGTCCGAGTCCAAAGCCTCATAACCAGGGAAGTCAACAGTGCAGCCTGCAGTCAGACCCAAGAGGCCCCTGAAGAATGCTGGTCCAAGTCCCAGAGTCCAAAAACCAAAGAACCTGGAGTCTGATGCCCTGTTAAAGGCAAAAAGAGGAAAAGTGTCCCACTCTGGAAGGGAGAGATCAGACATGGCCAATCTCCCTTCTGCCCGTTTGTTCCAGCCAGACTATCAGCCAATTGGATGGCGCCCACCACACTGAGGGTGCCTCCCTCTCTCAGCTGACTGACTCACGTGTCAGTCTCCTCTGTAAATGACCCCTAAGACATACCCAGAAACAATCCTTCCCTAGCTGTCTAGGCATCCCTCAATCCCGTCAGGCTGACACCTAAAATTAACCATCATAAGCCTACCCCTTGTCAACCTGGCACCCATGCATGTCTCCTTAAACCATACTTAATCTCCAAATAAAGACAGTTACAAGGTCATAATTCAAATTCACTAATCCCATCCCCAGAAGAGGAGGTCAAGTTCTTGAGTGACGTTTACTCTTCTAATATTCCATAACTGAAATACTAGGATGTACAATTAACAATGCTTAAATGCTGACATAAAGTTGATTAATCTGGCTGGGCACAGTGGCTCACGCCTGCAATCCCAGCACTTTGGGAGGCTGAAGTGGGCAGATCACTTGAGACCAGGAGTTCAAGACCAGCCTGGCCAACATAGCGAAGCCGTCTCTACTGAAAAATACAAAAATTAGCCAGGCATGGTGGTGCCTGCCTGTAGTCCGAGCTACTTGGGAGGCTGAGGCAGGAGAATTGCTTGAACCTGGGAAGCAGAGGTTGCAATGAGCCGAGATCGTGCCATTTCACTCCAGCCTGGGCAACAGAGTGAGACTTTGTCTCAAAAAAGATAAATAAATAAAAATAAAGTTGATAAATCTTATGTTACATGATGAAAGAATAAGGCAGAAGAAAAAACAAAGATATTTGATTAATATATGTATATATACGCACAAGGGATTGAGGGATGCCCTGTATATATAATAGTTTCTTAACCAAGTGGGGAGGAAATGCCCATATAACTGTAATCCTCATCTCTGTAAGTGGTACAGGTCATAGTTGATATTCATAACTACATTTTACTACCCACTCTGTATTCCCTTTGTTTTCAGCAAGTACCTCAGCTGGTCATGATTTTTTTGTTTTTGTTTTGTTTTTATAGAGACAGGGTCTCCCTGTGTTGCCTAGGCTGGTCTTGAACTCCTGGGCTTAAGCAGTCCTCCCACCTTGGCCTCCCAAAGTGCTGGGTTATAGGCGTGAGTCACAGCACTCAGCCTGTCATGGTTTTTTATAAGACAGGGTGACCCAAACTTTCATTTCTGAAGAGTCTGGGCCATTCACAGTTCTGCCTAGATTGGGTTATTGTCGTTTCCCATCATCCTTAATCACAAGGCGTGGTACTACTACAAGACACCCTATGGGATCTCCTGTATTCCAGACATGTTTTCCCTTTTCTCTATTGTGGAGTAGTATCCAGTTCCCCCCTTGGTAGTCCAGACCAATCACGCTACCCAACACCATAACTCCCTTCTTAGCCTGTAGGCTCAGAGGCTGGAGCAGCCCAAAGTGGCCAGGTGGCGATCTGAACTTTCAGTTCAATAGAATCACTATTGCGTCTCCGTAGAAGCATTCCTCTCTCTGGAACTAAGATCTCTAGGGCAGCAGAATGTAATGTCGTGGAACAGGAAGCAAAAAATTTGCTAGTGGGTCCCTAGGGGTAATAGTGAGTGGAGCTACTCCTGTGCTCACTCCTTGATTCCTGGACCCATGAATACTAGCTATCAGAGAAACAGCACAATATTGGATGCTGGTTCAGAGCATGTACAGCCTTCTGGAAAACCTTGCCCCACCCCTGTAAAGTATTACTAACTAGCAGGCTGTGATTTCAAAAGACCATTCCACTGTTCCATCAAGCCAGCTGCTTCAGGATGGTAGAGAACATGGTAATATCAGTGAATTCTATTAGCATTAGCCCACCGCCACACTTCTTTGGCTGTGAAGTGAGTTCCTTGGTCAGAAGCAATGATGTGTGGAATACCATGATGGTGGATAAACCATTCTGTAAGTCCAAGCATGGTAGTTTTGTCAGAAGCATTGTGTGCAGGGAAGGCAAATCATATTCAGAGTCAGTGTCTATTCCAGTAAGGACAAAATGCTGCCTTTTCCATGATGGAAGTGGTCCAATGTCATCAAACTGCCACCAGGTAGTTAGCTGATCACCCCAAGGGATGGTGCCATATTGGATGCTCATTGCTGGGTTTGCTGCTGGCAGATTGAGTACTCATCAGTGGCCACTGTAGCCAGGTCAGCCTTGCTGAGTGGAAGTCCATCTTGCTGAGTCCATGCATAAACTCCATCTCTGCCACCATGGCCACTTTGTTCATGAGCCCATTGAACAATGGGGTGGCTGAGGAAAGAGACTGCCTGGTATTCATAGAACACGTCATCCTACTCACGTGATTATCAAAATCCTCCTCTGCTGAGGCCACCCTTTGGTAAGTATTCACCTGGGACACAAACACCCCCATGTTTTTTGCCCTTTCAGAGAGGTCTATTTACATAACTCATCCCCAAATTTCTTTGTTACCAATTTTCCAATCACGTTCTTTCCAAGTTCCTGACTATTCAGTCAAACCATTGGCTACAATATATCAATATATAGTTACATATCTGGCCACTTCTCCTTCCAAGCAAAATGCACAGCCAGATCAACTGCCCAAGGTTCTGCGAACTGAGATTTCCCTTCACATTATCCATCAGAAATGTCCTAGAAAGTGACTGTAGTGTAGTGAGACTATCCACTTCAGGGTGATGCCTGCATATTATGCAGAAACACCTGTAAACCAGACCCTAATCTTCTCTTTTCTAGTCATCTGATCATAAGGTACTGCCCACGAGCCCAAAGGTGCAGGCTGGGAGAGAGAAGATAGTGCAGCAGGAGTGGGGAGCATGGGCATCTGGTCTGCTTCTTCTTGGCCCTTTTACAAAGTGTCGTGTTGGTTATGTACTTGTGCCTTCAGGACCTGCTCTGGCGTGATCACATATGTACCACTTCCATTTGATGAGGGAGAGCTGCTGTGCATGTCAAAATGTGTGGCTTGGTGGATCAGATAACACCTAATTCATGATGGGCAGCTCATGTGGCATGAGAGCTTGGTGACCCACAGTCAAGAGTTCAGTTTCTACTAAGGCCAAGTATCAGGCCAAGAGCAATCTCTCAACAGGACAGTAGTTATCTGTGGATGAAGTAGGGCCTTGCTCCAAACTCCAAACAGCATCCCCATCTGCCACTGACACCTTATCATCTGCTGGATCATAGGAACCAAATGGCAGAGCAACTTTAACAGCAGTCTGGACCTGTTGCTAAGCCTTCTGTTTTGAGCCCCACTTAAAGCCGACAGCTTTTTGGGTCACTCAGTGAATGGGCCAGAGTGTCACACTCAAATGAGAAATATGTTGCCTCCAAAATCCAAATAGGCCCACAAGGCATCATGCCTATTTCTTGGTTGTAGGAAGGGCCAGATGCAACAACTTATCCTTCACCTTAGAAGGGGTATCTCAACAGGCCCCTCACCACTGGATCCCTAGAAACTTCACTGAGGTAGAAGGTCCCTGATTTTTAGCTGAATTTATATTCTACCCACTGCCATACAAATGTCTTACCAATAAGTTCAGAATGGTCACCACTTCTATGTCCAATCAGCATAATGTCACCAGTGTAATGGACCAATGTGACACTTTGTGAAAGGGAAAAGCAGTCAAAATCCCTGCAAACAAAATTATGACCTAGGGCTGAAGAACTGATGTATCCCTGAGGTGGGACAGTAAAGGTGTATTGCTGGCCTTGTCAGCTGAAAGCAAACTACGGTGGATCCTATGGACAGATATGGTGAAAAATGCTTTTCCAGGTCAATAGTTGCATACTAAGTATCAGGAGACATGTTAATTTGCTCAAGCAATGAAGCTACATCTGGTAGAGCAGCTGCAGTTGGAGTCACCATTTGGTTAAGCTTACAGTAATCTACTGAGGGTCCATAACAAATGAAAAACAACTCACAACTTTGTTACCTAAAAGTTGAACTAGACTGGTCTCATTAGGTTACAGGACTTTTAAGAGGTATCTGGGTTATGAGAGCTCTTCCCTCATACATAGACCAAAGCTGTTATCACAAGAGTAGCTCAGGTATGGTGCGAGTGGGTTCATCCTCTCTTAAAGAGAGAGAGAAAGTGCGCTCTCTCTCTGTTTCTGTGTGTGTGTGTCTTGTCTCTCTTTTACCCTCTCACCTTCCACCATGTGATGACTCAGCAAGAAAGCCCTCACCAGATGCCAGCACCTTGATCTTGGCCTTCCCAGTCTCTAGAATGTGAACCAATAAATTCTGATCATTATAAATTACCAGTCTCAGGTGTTCTACTATAACAGCACAGACTAAGATAGACAATTTTAATTTCCAAGCAGCACCCAGGAACATGACAGCGGGGACCCCCAAATTTCAGCTCACAAGATGATAGGGAGTAGGGTGAAAATTTCCAAACTTTCTTCCATATTTATGTATTTTTATCAACCTTTAATAATGTCCATTGTGGGGGTGTGTTTTATAACAGAAATAATATATTAGTACAGTAAGTTGCATCTACACATCACTTATAAACATGTAATCAATATATGCAATTTATAAATAAATGAATGTGCATGCTCTGGGATATGCACCAGCACACTAGTTTGGAGGCAACTGATCTACCCAAGGAGGCATCCTGTAGGTTGAAGCGGAGCCTGATCTGTGCTCATATTCTGAGTCAGACCTTGGCAGATTCGCAGCTCCGGTGCCAGCAGGCAAAGCAAGCTGTGTGGGCACAAGTTAAGTTATTCCTCACAAGCACAGCAGCAGGTGTTCCAGAGAGAAAACTTGGAAGCCAAACTGACACATTCCAGTCCTCTCTGAGAGTGCCAGCCACATGAGGTGTCAGGGCACCTGGCTGAGCATTTCTGGAGAGAAATGAGAGAGCGCAGGGGAAGAGGATGTGGGTGATGCCAAGGAAAGCCTTGCACTAGATCAATGACAACAATAGCAAATGTTGCTCTCATTTATTGAGCGCCTACTTCTTGCCAGCATCTACGCCAAGTTTTAGAAACAAATTATTTAATCCTTGTGAGGTAGGTACTCTATTTATCCCCCATTTTATAGAGAAGGAAACTGAGGTTCAGAGAGGCAAAATGACTTGCCTAAGGACACACAAAGTGAAGGAGAAAGATTCTGGTTTTTAGAAATATTGGTTCTCCAAAAGTGCAATGAGATCCCAATGGAAACACTAGGGATTTTTAAACATGAATTCTGAGCAAGCCACACAACAGAGCTATGCACTAATGATGATACTTTGACCTCTTTGTGGATCACTTATTCTATACAACACTCTGCTGAACCTTCTACAGATGCCTCCTTTAACTCCTGGAGGGACCCTGAGAGACCCTGAGAGCTGAAGGGAGAGGAAAGGAGGCTGACTCACACAGGCTTCCTGGTGCTTCCTCAGCAGTGGGGTCTCTGATGCTGTCAGGGTCAGACCCATGGGATGGGGACCTTGGTGAACTGAAGCTCAAAGAGCTTGACTGAAGGAGGTGCTCTTTCTCAGCCCCATGCAATTGTTGCCCCATGGAAATGAGGGCTAAATTTTGTTGGATCTTTAGATTTTCCAATAGAAGACAGAAATCTGGACTTGTACCTAAAATCTCCTAGTTTTATATGTTAACAAATTTTTTTAGAATTTAAAACACTGCACACCAAACAAATGACATCCATGGCCCAGGAGACCACTGAGTGCAGAGGCACTCAGTGCGGACTTGCAGTATTCTTACCTTCTGGTACATATTTACTCTGAGGGGTGTGAGATACTTTATCTCCTATGACAGGCTGGAATGTGAGTTTTGTTATTATCCCATTTTACAGAGAAGGAAACTGAGTCTGAGAGAACTGCACACCCAAGGCCACAGCCTGGCTCAGAGACAAGTCTGAGAGCTAAAATGTCTCCTGGTTCAGATGCAAGGCTAGGAGCTAAAATGCCTCTTGGTTCTTTGAAGGGGGCTGGCCTAGGGCTGCTTTGCTTTCAGCTGTCATTTTGAGCTGTCTCCAGCAGTGTGAAGAGGAGGGAGGAGGAAAGGATGAAAGGAGGAGGGGACTGGAGTCCATCCAGTCTGTCCCAGCTCCTGCCAGGCTCCATCTGACCCTGGGAGAGCAATCCTGGACCCAAGCTCCAGCCAAAGAGCCTCTCTCCTCCACTTAGGCCGGGAGGTTTCTTTCTAGGAGCTCAGGATGCAAAGGTGGACACTGTGGGCTGCAGCCTTCCTGACCCTCCACTGGGCACAGGCCTTTCCACAAACAGACATCAATATCAGCCCAGGTAAGTGCAAGGATCAGGGCTGGAAGCAGGCAGAGAGGTGTACACTCTCAGGAACTTGTTCTATCAGTGAGGCCTGACAGCTTCTGTTGGGGGTTGGGGTGACCTCTCTGAGACTCAAGTTTCCTCACCTCTCTGAGCCCCAAGAAGGGATAACAAGGGTCCCTATCAAGGGTTTTAGAGATCTTCAATGAGCTCATGCAGGTGAAATGCCTAGCACATAGTAAGTACTTGAAAAATGAGTTTTTACTATGACCATGTTTGTCACTGTGGTTGTTGACATTATGCCAGAATTGGCCAGGAGACAGTTTTCTGTTCTGACAAAAGACTTAAACATTGAAAGGAACTTCTCTAGACATCAGTGTCCAAGCCTCACCCCTACTCTATAGATAAGGGAACTGAGATTGTGTCAACCCCAGCTACCTGGGAGAGCTCAGAGTCTGGAATTGGAAGGATGGATTTTAGAAATCCACTCAACCCAACCTTTCCATATTATGGCTATGGAAACTGAGGCTACAGAGGCCACTTGAGCCAACCATGGTCATCATTGTCCTAGTGATAGTTCTACTGCTCCCCAGGCTCCCAGACCTGCAGAAAGCCCTGTTTCAGCCTATGCAGACAGGTTCTTCAGAGGAAAGTGATTTCAACACAGAGAGAATATGTGTGAGTTTATGAGTGCATGTGAGCAGGAGCATGCATGTTGATATGTTGTAGGGAGGATTTACGGGTCTCTGTGGGCCTCTGCAGACCATGAGAATACATGCACCTCCAAGGCCCTCCTTATTGAGAATGGGCTTGGTTTTTCCTCTTCTTCTGGGTACCCCTAGCCTTTAGTGCGAGGCATAAAAGGGCACAAGTCATGGGTCATTCATCCCACTACTCCAGACCTTTCATCACTCACCTCCTGCATATGCAAATATATGCAACTAGCACAACTCAACCACCCCCTATGTTTTGGAAGAAAAAAAAAATACTGTTTAGACATCTTTTAGAGACTTGAGAGGATTTAGCCAGACTAAATCCTTTTTCCAAACCCCCTTCTCTGAACCTGCCTTTGATCTCACTGTTTAAGTGGATTAATGAATGTGAAGTCCTCAGAACAGTGCCTGGCACCCTGTAAGAGCTATGTAAATATTTATTATTCTTCTTCAACCATCAAAAAGTTTACTTTCCCTGACTCCTGACCCCAAGAACTCTCTGTAGCAAAGGAAATTTATAGCAAAGTGTTCTGCAGCTCAGGAGCTGCTTCTGCAGGGCTTCAGGAGTGTAGATGGGGAATGAGTCAAGTTCTGTAGCCTCTTCCTCACCCGTCCAAGAGCCTTGCATTGCACTCTCAGCTCTGTGAAAGTTCTGGGACCCAGACTGTTTCTACTGTAATAATATCTAATACTTACTAGAATGCCTACTTATGACCTGGAAATGGCTTTTCTGTGAAGAAGAAACTATGATCATGCCAATTGTACTGATGAGAAAACTGAGACCCCAAGAGCTGAGTTTCCCACTAGGACCATCTGACTCCAGAATCCAAGCTCTGAAGCTGGAGCACAAAAATCTAGGCAATGGTGTTCTTACCTCCTAGAGCATCCCGGATCCTAACGTGTCCCTTGGGCATTCTGTCCAGTTTCCACTCCTCCTCTATGGTCACAGAGCAAGCACTGTGTACATCTAGAATACTTAGTATGCGATAACTCTGCCAGTGTGTGAGTTCCTCCTTCCAGACTGTGAGCAACCTAAGGGCACAGACCTCAAGGCAAATAGGCACCCAGGAAACATCGACTTATTTGCTTAATTGTTAAATTTGGTGTTTAATATATTTATTTCACAAATGAGAAAACTAAGACCAGAAAGAAGATGTCTTCTAGAGGCGCTAGTCTGTTCAGGAGTTTCTAAATCTGTCAGACTCGAGTCTCAATCAAGTCTCAATCATGGCTCTGCCACTTTTGAGCCAAGATAGTAAGTGACTTACCTTCTCTGAGCCTTAGTCTCCTCATCTGTAAAATGGGGATGATATCAATTCCTTCCTAGGCTGATCTCAAGGAGTCACATATTAAACACCCAATGAATGGCTGCTATTATTAGTAATGTAAAAAATTATCTAATGCTTTTTCCTCTGTTTCATGTGGCTCAAGAGTGGCTCACAGAAGGGACAGCAAAGCTTAGACAGGAGAGCCCTAGGGCCACCAGTTCCACTTCCCAGAGCCCAGGCTCACTGCCAGGGCAGAACCCACAGGACAGCAGGAGGGGAGTGAAGGGGTCCGATTCCTCAGGACGCAGCAGCCACCTTCCTGGAGTCTGTGAGACACTTTCTTCCGCCTCCCTGGGAGTGTCTGGGGCCCAGTATGGGGACCGGGTGAACACTGTGGCCCCTGCGCCTCCCCACCTCCCCTGCTGGCTGAGTCCCAAGGCTGATCTGGGAAGGAGGCAGCATGGTAGCACATTCGTGGGCGGCTGGATTGGGGCCAGGGGAGCCAGCAGCCAGATTGAGTAGGAAGGTGACAATTTATTCCTTTAAAAAGAGTTGGGGGTGGGGGAGCCCTGAATTCCACTGATGGGTTTTTTTTCCCCCTAACAAGCTCAGAGTTCCCAAAGGCTTTGACTCTCACCCCAGCTGGGGGACCTTGGGGGCCTCTGGTGCTGCTAATTAAGGAAAATACCACGTGGTTTGGCTTCCTGGTTTCCAGAGCAATAGCCCCTTTGTGTGTCCCCTCCTCTCTGCCTCTCTCCCTCCACTCCCCCTCCCCCATGCCAGTCTCATCTCTTCTCTCCTCTCCTTCTCAAATCCCCAGTCACGCTAAAGTATTTCTAATTCTCCAATGCTCCATTCTCTTTCACACTCCCAGACCTCCACACTTGCAGTGCCCTACCCCCTGGAAAAATCTTTCTCTTGTTCATCCTCTAGGTCTCAGCTGAGACAGCACCTCCTCTAGAAAGCCTCCCAAATCTCCAGATCTGGGTTATGTTCCACTTTTAGGTGTTCCGGTGGCAGCACCCTCTTTTCCCCCATCTGGGAAGGGAACTCATGGTGCCTTGTCATACTCACCTGTGGGCTCCTTGAAGATGGGGACAGGGTAGCCACCAATTCAACTAGGGAGAGAAAGGGGCAAACAAGCAGTTTCCAAAATAATCGAGAGGGCTGCTCCCTGAAGTTTTGCTGGCATGACACACAGCCACTAATTATATATTAATTACATCTTTAGTTTTGCAGTTGTTTTTCTTTCTTTTTTGTTATTTTAGAGACAAGGTGTTGCTCTGTTGCCCAGGCTGGAGTACAGTGGTACGGTCAGAGCTTGCTGCAGCCTGGAACTCCTGGGCTCAAGTGATGCTCCCTCTTTGGTCTCTTGAGTGGCTAGGACTACATGCATGTGCCACCACACATGGATAATTAAAAAATTTTTTTCTGTAAAGGTGGATTCTTGCTATATTGCTCAGGCTGGTCTCAAACTCCTGGCCTCAAACGATCCTCCTGCTTTTGCCTCCCAAAGTGCTGGGATTACAGGCATGAGCCACTGCATCTGACCTGTGCTTACTTTTCTTAATCTTGCTCTTCATAGACTGTAAGACGCATGAGGTCAGAAGGCACATCTGTGTAGTATGCCACAGAGTATCTTCAGCTTATAGACTACTGCCTGAGACCAAGTAGGTGCTCAAATAGTACTTGTTGAATGAATAAAGGAATGAAGAAAGGGACAGACCATCAAGACTGGAGCAAAAGAAAATGGCTTAAATGCAGTAGGAATCTCTAGGTTTGGGGCTAGACAGGCTGGCTTCAAATCCCAGCTGGGAGCTGTGAGATCTTGGGCAAGTTAGTCAACCTCTCTGAGCTTTGGCTTCTTCATCTGTGAAGTGGGGGTGATCGTGGCACCCACCTGGTAGGATGTGTGAAGATTGAATGCATTTTTCTGTATTAAGCATTTAACACAATGCCTGGCACACAGAGAATGCTGAGTCAGAGTTGGCGCTGGTTGTTGTGTTGCCATGGTTAACTGACTGTCGAGCTACAAAGCTACAGAAATCCCTTGACAAGAGACAGATTAGCAAAGGCTGGTTTGGGGTCAGGCTGATGAAGGGCCTTCTATTCCCAATTCCTTAAACTCAAGAGGTAAAGGAGGAGGGGGAAATACCGTGCAGGTTGAAGTTAATGATCATCCCATCGCAAGCCAGTGCTCTTTTCCTCCTCCCAGGTCCTCCCAATTAAAGGCCTTTGCGGGCCCTGTTGGAAAGGGGAGTAATTGAGCAGTGACCTGTCACAGCCCCATTTTCTGGTATGTTTCACCTCTGGCATCCATAACCACCATTTACTCAATGGAGAAAACATAAAGGAGCAGAATGGGGAGGCGGGGTGTAAATGACTCAAGGAGCTTGTTTTCAACTCTGGAAGGAGGAGACAGGTTTGGGGGCAGGGGTTCTTTCTGAAATATCCACAGTCTTTAGGACCAAGGACCCTTCCCCCCTCCCCCCCCCCAGCGCCTTTCATTTAATTAATTATTAATTCCTCTTTGCCAGGCTGTATTCAGTGAGAGAATGAATGAATAAATGAATGAATGAGTAATTCTACAGGCTCCATCTTTCAGCCTGGTACACTGTAGACCAGGGCTTCCCAGATTTTCACATGCACAAGAATCACCTGGGGTTCTTGTTAAAATACAGACTCTGATTTGGAAGGCCTGGGGTGGGGCCCTGGAGTCTGAACGTCCCAGGGGATGCTGCGGTTGGCCTTCGCAGCAGTCGTTGTTCTAAATAATCTGTAAAACCAGGATCCAGCAACCTCTGATTTCAAGGCTTGGTTAGAAAACTCCAGAAATGCCATCCTAGCGTCAGGACTCCTGGTTTCAAAGGCATGGGCAGTGCACACAGCCTTCCTGAGAGGTTGCACTGAAGAGTGATGTTTGATTCCCTACCTGTATTTATGCATTCAAGCCTAGTCACTGTGCACCTACTATGTGCCAAGGCACCAGGGGGAGAGGAATGAACACAATAGATGCTAATGAGGATAGGGAAGGAATGTTGAGGTGCAAGGGGCTCTAAGAGCATTTATCAGAGGCTCCTACCTCATCTTCCCTGAAGAAGTCACTGTGCAGCACAGACTCAAAGGACAAAAAGAATTGGGTGAAGTCAGGCCAAGAGAAGCATCTGCAAAAGTCTAGACACGTCTTTGAGAAATGGCAAACGTGTGGGCAAACCTGGAGTACAGAGTAAGAAGCCGGTGAGTGACAGAGAATAAGCTAATGGCAAGCAGTTCCCAAGGGAACACCTGGAGGGTTTTGGGGAAATGAGGTCACGCTGTTCAAAGGAGGAAGGATGCCTCTAGACCTGGGAGGTGAGACAAAGCTGGTAGAATAGCTAAGAGGCGTTGAGAAGGTCTTCATGGGAAAAGGTCGAGAAGAGTGCGGAAAGGGAAGAAAGAACGAACTGAATTAGAGACGTGTTTAGGAGTTGGAATAGACACGACTCGAAAATTGATTGATTGTAAAGAGGAGAAAAAAAAATGATTTTTGGCAAATTATCCAGCAATGCTAGGAAATTCTAAGCAATTCCAACCAATTATTGTCAATTTTGTCTAATCTCAGCCAATCCTAGATAGAGTAGTTTATGTCAAATAAAACGTGCCGGTAGAGTAAATGTAACAGATATGCTAAGTTGGATCTGAGAACAAAAAAAGGCAAACACTGAGCAACATCTGGAGTTTAGGTAATCATGTTGTACCCATGTTCATTTCTTGGTTTTTTAAGATGTTAACATCAGAGGAAACTGAGTGAAAGGTATACAGGAACTCTCCACACAAAATCTTTGGAACTTTTTATTTTTATTTTTTTAATTTTGTTTTTTTTTGAGACAGGCTCTTGCTCCATCACCCAGGCTGGAGTGCAGTGGTGCAATCCCAGCTCACTGAAGTCTTGGCCTCTTGGTTTCAAGTGATCCTCCCATCTCAGCCTCCCAAGTAGCTGGGACAACTGGCACGTGCCACCATGCCTGGCTAATTTTTGTATTTTTGGTAAGAGACAGGGTCTCACTATGTTGCCCCGGCTGGTCTAAAACTCCTGGGCTCAAGCAGTCTTCCAACCTTAGCCTCCCAAAATGTTGAGATTACAGGTGTAAGCCACTGCGCCCAGCCTAATTTTTTATTTTTATGGGCCATAGTGGGTGTATATATTTATGGGGTACATGAGATATTTTGTTACAGGCATACAGTGTGTAATAATCACATCAAGGTAAATGAAGTGTCCATCACCTCAAGCATTTATCATTTCTTTATGTTACAAACACTCCAATTATATTCTTTTTGTTTTTGTTAAATGTGTAATAAATTATTGTTGACTGTGGTCACCCTGTTGTGCTATCAAATGCTAGGTCTTATTCATTCTACTTAACCATATTTTTGTACCCATTAACCAGCCCTACTTTTCCCCCACCTTCCCCACTAACTATCCTTCCTAGCCTCTGGTAACCATCACTGTACACTCTGACAACTTTTCTGTAAATCTAAATTTATTCCAAAATAAAACGTCTATTTAAAAAAAAAGGTAGAAAACAAAGAAGGTGGAGACATCCAGATGATACAATATGGTGAATTCAAGACTACAAGCTCTTTCCACTCCCGCCATGCAGAAAGGCCACAGGGACCTCTATAAACACCCTGCTAACGTCAGACTGGACTTCCAAGGAAGTGAGGCGGGTGCCCAGGGGACAGAAACCAAGATAGAGATAGAAAGCAAAGCAAGGCTATTGCCTCCATAATGCATGGACTGGGGTTTTCACACCCACAAGGGGTAGGAGGTGAAGTCAGAGCTATCTGAAGCAGGGAATTGAAACTGGAGCCCTTTCTTAGAACAGAAACTCATGAAGAGTTTCGTCTTCAGCGGAAGGGAAACCAGGGGGAAATATATCCTCCTACGGTCACAGGGAGATGACAAAGAAGTTTGCTTCGTTCTAAACTCAGGGAAGAAAGCGCTAGACGTCCCTTCTGCAGCCTTCGTTAGTGAGGTCCATGTTGTTAAATATAAACAGAACGTTAAAGCAATGCCTTCAGTGCTTTTAAGCCATGGGCTTAGATTAGTAATACATTTTAACTCTAAAATTAGAGAAATAGCAGACACTATACTTCTCATTAGTTGCGGGGGCTGTGTCTTAATTTTTGTTGAAGAAAATATGAACAGGCTAAGAAATGTGAATGTTTACTGTGATGTTTCGTGTCACTGCACTGTGGGGTTATTTTACATTGTTGGGGTCCTGCCTTACATCTAGGGCAGGGTTTCTCAGTCCTGGCACTACTGACATTTTGGGTCGAATCATTCTTTGTTGTGGGAACTTGTTCATCACAGAAGGTTTAGCAGCACTCCTGGCCTCTACCCATTCGATGCCAATAGCCCCACCACTTCCAGTGGTGATGACCAAAAATATCTCCAGGCATCCTCCAATGTCTCCTGGCAAGGGGTGGGGGCAAAATCGCCTCTCACTGTTTGACAGTGACCAACCAATTTTAGTTTGCTGGGAACTGTAGGGGTGCCCAGGATGTGGGACTCTCAGGGTTTTGTTGTTGTTGTTCTGAGTCAGGATCTTGCTCTATAGTCCAGTCTGGATGGAGTGCAGTGGTGGGATCATGGCTCATTGCAGTTTCCACCTTCCATGCTCAATCAATCCTCCCACCTCACAGTAGTGAGGACTACAGGCACAAAAATAAAAATACAAAAAAAAAAATTTTGTATTTTTATTTTGATTTTTTGATTTTTTGAGACACAGTCTCTTTCTGTCGCCCAGGTTGGAGTGCAGTGGCTCAATCTTGGCTCACTGCAACCTCCACCTCCCTGGTTCAAGCACTTCTCTTGCCTCAGCCTCCCAAGTAGCTGGGACTACAGGCACCTGCCACCATGCCCGGCTAATTTTTTTTTGTATTTTTAGTAGAGATGGTGTTTCACAATGTTAGCCAGGAAGGTCTCGATCGCCTGACCTTGTGATCCACCCACCTCAGCCTTCCAAAGTGCTGAGATTACAGGCGTGAACCACCGTGCTTGTCAATTTTTGTATTTTTTATAGAGATGGGGTTTCACCATGTTGCCCAGTCTAGCCTCGAACTCCTGGATTCAAGAAATCCACCCACCTCGGCCTCCCAAAGTGCTGGGATTACAGGCGTGAGCCACCGCTCCCAGCCAGGACTCTTGATTTTAAAACTGGGGTGGTCCTGGGCACATTGGAATGGCTTGGTCACCCTAATTTCATCTCTAATATGAGTGTTTAGGATGCCAAGTAATTTTAGGATGGGTGGGAGTGAGAAAAGTGGTTTATCACCAGCGAATACTGAGTCATTCTAGTCACTCCTGGACAAACTTAGCCAAGTTCTCATCGATGAATGTCCTTGGTTACTGAGTGGAAAGAAGGTAGAAAGGATCTGCTACTTCTTGTCCATGCTAAGGGAGAAACTGATGAAAAAGTGGCCCTAGGCAGCGATTCAGTGGGGACTTTTTGCCTTGTAGGCAGTGCCCAAAGTTCCCCACAAAGAGCTCAGCAACACCTAGAGTTACAAAGGGTCCATCAACCCTCTTGGCCATTGGTACTTTAAGACATCGAGGTGATATTCTCCTAGACCAATGCTCTCCATCAAGAAAGAAGGGGCTTGAGTCCCAGAGGCGGGTGGGGACAGGCCAAGGTGTTGTGCCCATTTACCTCCCCAAACAGAGGTCCTTCCTTTTGCCATGCAGAAGAGGATTAAGAGAGCAAATTTTGAACCAACAGTCTCCAGTTTGGATACTGGCATGCACTGAAAGAGAGTTGGCCAGGATTGACCAGGACAGGTGGGGAGGTATCCCTGGTCAGCACAGCTGCTGGGGTTGGGAAGAGGCTGTTCTGGTCAAAGGGGAAAGCCCAGTGGCACTGACCAGCCCTGAGAAGCATGGCCTGGAACCTGCCTGCCTAGCACAGCTATCTTGATGAAAGCAACTGTCCCTTTCTTTCCCCAGAGAAATGCACAGAGGTGCACACACACCTCTGATTTTGCATTTGATTCTGGGGAGTTCACTGGATCCCTGCAGCCCATCAGTCTGGGTTATAAAGCCCTGAGCTAATCATTAATAACCATACATTACACAATCCATATATCCCAAGTACTTGGTGAATTTATTTGACCCAGTAACCCCATGAAATAGGTGCTATAAAGATCATGAACGATTCTTAGACCTGCTAATTTCCCATCATGAAGCATCATGCCAACTTTATGAGCAAAAACTTTGGAATCGGGAAGCCTGGGTTCAAATCCTTACTATGCCACTTACCTGCAGGATGATCTTGGGCAAGTCACTCAACCTTGGCCTCAGTTTCCTATATGTGCTTAGCATATAGGGAAACTATAATAAATGCTCAATGAATGTTGTTCATTACTTTATTACTTCATGAGCTCAGCCAACCACTGTAGTGGCTTGAAGGCAAAAATTCCACTAAAGAGTGATCTTCACCCACCCTTGAGCGGGTGGCTGCAAAAGGCACCCCAGAGATCATCTAGTTTGAAGGTCAAGATGGGAAAGAATGAACCAGCATCTCACAGCAGGTCAGATACAGATCTGGGGGTAGGACCCAGGCTTCCCAACCCCCATCTAACAGATTTCATCCCCACTGCCTGTCTTCATGGACAAGCCATCCAACCTAGTATGAGAAAGGTTCTCAGCCTGCCTGTCTCTTCCCGCCAGTTATCCTGAGTCGTGGTTTCCAAAAAAAGTATCTCCTAAGAAGCTTTCAGAGGGGCTGGAACTTGAGAGAACTTTGCTGTCTAAACATGTTATTTTTTAAAAAACAAAAAATTGTTTCTTTTCAGAATTAAGAACAAATCCTGAACTCCAGGGGTTCAATGGGCAAAAGATAAAAATAGTCTTGGCTATAGCTTGGCAATAAACACGTGGGAAGCTGTGTACTCTTGCCAGATAGCCCAGCATTACAAATTGAAACAAGATACCCCTTTTTTTTTTTGGCTTATAAAATTTGCCAAGATTGTCATGAAAGTGATAACACTCAGCTCTGGCAAGGGCAGAGTGAAATGGGCACTCTCAGACATTACCGTGGGAGGATAAATTGCTTTCAGGAGGCAATTTAGCAAATTGTATTAAAGCCTTAAAACTCTTTCCTCAGAAAATCATCAGAAATGCCAAAAAAAGCTTTATGCACAAAGCTGCTCATCTCAAAATTATTTGTAATGGTTTAAAAAAATAGAGAAGCTATCTAATTATCCAAAAATAAGAGAATGATTAAATAAACTTTAGGAGAGCCACTCAGTAGAGAACTCAAGAGCTATTTAAAACAATGTTTTCAAAAATGTATAATGACATGGGAGAAATGCTTATACTCTTTAATTTTTAGAAATCAGAATACCGACTGGTATATAGAGTACCATATAATCAAGTTACATTAAAAAATCACTGTGTACAAATGTGACATGAGAAAAAAATGTATCAAAGCATTAACATTTTCCAGGTGTTCTATGATGTGCATGTATTATTTCTATAATTTCGTAAAATGTAGATATATATGTGCTTTTTGGATCTCAAGCATAGAATTGAATTGATCATAATGGAACATGTTTTACTTTCATTCTTGAAAGTATGTACAAGGAGACACAGCGGCTCACACCTGCAATCCCAGCACTTTGGGAGGCTGAAGTGGGAGGATCACTTGAGCCCTGAAGTTCAAGACCAGCCTGGTCAACATAGTAAGACCTTGTCGCTACAAAAAATAAAAATAAAAAAATTAGGCAGACATGGTGGCACACATCTGTGGTCCCAGCTACTCAGGAGGCTCAGGTGGAAGGATCACTTGAGCTGGGAGTTGGAGGCTGCAATGAGCTATGATTGAACTACTGCACTTCAGCCTGGACAACAGAACGAGATCCTATCTCTTAAAAAAAAAGATTAAAATTAAAAGATTGTAAAGAAAAGAAAATAGATACTAAGCTGTGGAAACAATGTCCGCACTGCCAACCTTCCTCCCTGTCTGTTTCCTCTCTGCCCTCAGCCCTGCCAGAGCTGCCCCAGCCTTCCCTGTGCCCCCTGTTCTGGATGGAGTTCAAAGGCCACTGCTATCGATTCTTCCCTCTCAATAAGACCTGGGCCGAGGCTGACCTCTACTGTTCTGAGTTCTCTGTGGGCAGGAAATCTGCCAAGCTGGCCTCCATCCACAGGTAAGTGGGATCCCAGTCACCTATAGTTCAACTAAGCACCCCTTTGGGAAATGGGGTGGAGAATGGTATTTCCAACTGGCATTTCTCTTTGGTAATTGAAACTCTGAAAAAAAATAGAGATGGAGTCTTGCTATGTTGCCCAGGCCAGTCTCGAACTCCTGAGCTCAAGTGACTCCCCCTTCAGCCTCCCAAAGTACTGGGATTATAGGCATCAGCCACAGTGCCTGGCCAACTGAAACTACTTTTTATCCAACTCAATTGCTCATTGAAACCATCTTTGGCTATAGAAGGCAAAGCATTCAGCAGGGGTAGCAAATAGTATGCTGGTAGATCCACCTTTATAAGTGCCCATCTTGTGCTGCCCTCTGCTCTGTGTCCTGTGATACAACTGATATACTACACATGTAAAGAATATGAGAAATCATAACACACTTATTTGCTGCATGTTTCATGTACATCATCACATTAACCTTCTGTTAAACCCTATCACATAGGTATCCTCATTTTACAGATTAGGAACACAAGGCTCTGAAAAGGTAAGTAA
Organism: Cheracebus regulus; assembly: GCA_963574635.1. Classification (NCBI taxonomy): domain Eukaryota; kingdom Metazoa; phylum Chordata; class Mammalia; order Primates; family Pitheciidae; genus Cheracebus; species Cheracebus regulus. The sequence continues at coordinate 26,112 of CAUYQU010077602.1, forward strand.
CTTGCTCAACATTACACAGCTCTTAAGTGGGACAACCTAGTTTTGAACCTGTGGAATCAGATTCATAGCCCACCCTCCAAGGCCTCCTTCCACATTCCTCTCTCTCTGAAGCCCCAGGCACACTGACCATCTCAGAGTTCTCCAATTTAGTCCAGCTCTTTTACTTCTTCATACTCTTAGACACTCTATTCCCTCTCCTGGGAATGTCTTCCCTATCAACTCCTCCAGGTAAATCCCTCCTCAACCTTCAAGACAGCTCTGACAACATCTCTTCACTGAAGTAACTTCTGACACCCTAATTACACTCATTACCCAGCTCTCCTGGTACACTCCCGTCATCATAGCAGAGCTACCTGCATCTGACTTCTTTGCTGATTTGTGAATTTTCTCAGGCCAGGTGTGATGTGTTCCATTGGCACCCAAGCTGTAAATCACAATCTTACCTCTGTTCTTCAAGAATCTCAGAAACTACTTTAGAAAGAGAGTTGGTTTTTTAACAACAACAACAAAACAACAACAACAACAACAACTTTTATTGGTGACATAGAAGAAAAGTTAGCTGGGGGGTGGGTGGGGCTCTGTGGGCGGCCCCTCCTGGTCTTCCCGCGCGTCCGTGCGATCAGCTGTTGCCCCTCGGCCTGGCGCATAAGCATCACGACGAGGCTCTCGCAGTCCCTCCGACAGCACTGAGCCCTCTGACAGTCCTGGGTGGCTGCGGCCCATGGTGTCCTGGGGCTGTCCCTCCAACCAGAAAATCTTCAGAGGGTTATCCACCAGGCCAGCTTCAGTCTGGACAGCCAGCTCCGCAGCCCTGACGGTCGCGAACTCCACCACAGCAGTGCCTGCCTTCTTACTGGAAAGTACCAGGTTAAGAACCTCACGTTATTTTTGCAAAAGCCGTAGAAGGACGTCTTTGGAGTAGCCACCTTTTGACTCATCCTCCTTCTTGCACTTCCATTTTAGCTTTAGTCTGGGGGTTCCTTGGCCTTCAGTATTTTCTGTCTTTCCTCTCAACCTCCGGTCATGCTCCTGGCCTATCTGCTCCCGGATGAGCCTCTGCTGTTCCTCCAGCTGCCGGGAACCCTCTTCTCTCGGGCGTTCGATTTCTTGCTCTAGTGTCCTGGTGCTCCGGGTCTCCTCCTCCTCCTCACTCTCCTGGGCCTGGGCCTGCCGTTCCCGGGCCTCCAGATCAAGCTGCACTTTCTTCCTTTTCTCATCAAGTTTCCGGGTCCTCTCTGCTGCCTGCTTTTTGGCTTTCCTGACCTTGTCATAGGCAGCCCTGGCTGCAGCATCGGTCAGCACCTCCAAGGCCTGAGAAAGCTGGTGGAAAAGTTCAGCTGCTCTGGGATTATCTGGATTTTTGTCTGGGTGGCAGGAGAGGGCCTTCTGCCTATATGCCTTCTTCACCTCTTTGTCCGCCGCCTTCTCCTCAATGCCTAGCAGCGCGTACAGGTCCATTTGTAAGTGCTCCTTGGTCACTGCCATGGTTCCCGCCTGACGCAATCGTACTATCGAGAGTTGGTTTTCTATGTGTAGAGCCACTGACTTTTGTTAAGAATAAGGAAAGGGGACCGGGCATGGTGGCTCACACCTGTAATCCCAGCACTTTGGGAGGCTGAGGCAGGTGGATCACTTGAGGTCAGGAGTTGAGACCAGCCTGGCCAATGTGGTGAAACCCTGTCTCTTCTAAAAATACAAAAATTGACTGGGTGTGGTGGTGCATGCCTGTAACCCCAGCTACTCAGGAGGCTGAGTGAACCAAGATCGTGCCACTGCACTCCATCCAGTCTGGGTGACAAAGATAAATAAGTAAATAAATACATCAGGTGCCAGGTGCAGTATCTCATGCCTGTAATCCCAACACTTTGGGAGGCTAAGATGGGAGGATTGCTTGAGTCCAGGAGTTCAAGTCCTGCCCAGGCAACACAGCAAGACCACGTTGCTACAAAAAACACAAAATTAGCCTGACGAAGTGATGCACAACTGTAGTCTTAGCTATTCAGTAGGCTAAGGTGGGAGGATCACTTGAGCATGGAAGGTTGAGGCGGTCTGGGTGACAGAGCAAGATCCTATCTCAAAAAAAAAAATAGTAGAGAAGGGGTTCTTTATCTTAGTTTCCAAATACCTCTTGAATCCACTTATCTCTTCCTCCAACAGATGTATTGAACAACCAGTGTTATTTTCAGTGGGGCTGAGAAATATACTGAGACAGTCAGGTTCCAACCAGGAAAACCAGAACCGCTACAGGTATCTAAAACAGATAATTTAATATAGGCAAGCGATGGAAGCTCAGAACTTAGAAAGGAGTAGTGAGACAAACTAGAGATACAGAAGAGCAGAAAGCCAATTCCATGCCTGAGTTGGAGGGCAGGCCAGTCCTATGGGATTTGTAGCCACAGAGGAGAGGCAGCCTCTGCCAGAGACTCCCAAGCAGAGGGGGAAAGAAATACTCTGGTTTCTCCCTCCTACCCATCTGCCAGTGACTCATAAGTGCCCTCCATTAACTGAAAGCCAGCTAACATGGAGCCCTAGGAAAGACATTCTTCAGGGATCAAATCTGCTATGAGAGCACAGCACAGTACAAGGTTGGCACTTGTAAAGACAGAGGACATTCTCAAAGAATTCCCAGCCTGTAGAGGAAAATGAGATATATGTAATAAAAAGCGAATGCAAAAGTGATTCCAAATCAAGGCTTTTCTCTAGACAGCCCTCATTATACTTGCAACCCCAACTGCATCAGAAGGACCTTGAAAGTGGAGAACCAACCTAACCAGCCAGCCCCTTGGGGAACAGGATCTTTGGGCTACAGGTGGTCATGGATTGGATAGAAGATATTCATGGAAGGTTTCCTGGAAGTACTGGTCCTGGATCAGGATCTTGAAAGATTGGGAAGTTTAGGGGATGAGGGCAGCAGGTGTTCCAAATGAAGAAAGCTGTGGGGGACAGTATGAGCATTGATTAAGGGCATTAGAATCAGGCAGTTCTAGACTCTAGCCCCAGCTCCATCACTTCCTACCTGCACTATCTTAACCAAACCACATAAACTCTAAGCCAAAGAGTTCTCAACTTGGAAAGAGCAGTAATCACACTGATCTTTTCAAGTTGTGAGGCATTAAAGGTGATCATGCCTCTAATGTTCTTATACAGCACTTGAATAACTCCATGCCCAACAGTAGGAGTTATTGTTATCTTTATTAATTACAATAAACTATAATTCCGCCTTGAGGAGGCCAGTTCTTTTTTTTAACATTCCATATCAGTTCATCTTTCTGAGAGTGAGCAAGCCTTGTCTCACTCTTCCTCTTTCCTTTCCTCCAAGAGTATTTGTTAAGTAACTCGCTGCATGTGACTGGCTGGAGCACTGTGATAAGATGAATTCTGAGTGCCAGAACTCTAAGTGCTTCTAATCTGGAATTGATTGGCGATCAATTCCACTTGACTAAGACAAAAGTAAGGAGAGTAAATATGGGTGCTTTGATTTACTACCAATGCCTCCAGAAAAAAGAAATCTTCCAGTGATGGGTATTTTAGATAAGGTGGCAGCCTTCAGGGGGGAGTCATTTGGAAGAAGCTGGTGGGAATAGATACACCTTATTGCAACATAAAGGGTACCCCAACATGGCCCTGTTTTGAAGTGAAGTATTAGGTCTATGGCTGATTATTATCATTCTGTATTGACTTTGTTGACATACTAAAGTTCACCTTTTAGTGGCATGTGAAAGCCAACAGTGGGAATCATTTGTTGCATGGGATCTGTCATCTGGGTCTGTGAATGATTTCAGTGAAGTATGCCCACCAGTTGTCCATTTGCTGTCGCAACCCGTGCCCATTCTTCTAACCTTTACAAACTACCTTTGTCAGGCTTGTTGATATGAGCCCTGGATGAGCAATTGTCTCATCTTGTCTTCAGCATCTTCAGTTGCAGCAGCTCCAACTTTTGTGTCCAGACATGGCTACAACCTAAGGAGAAAGGGCAGTACTAGAAACCTGGACCTTCTCCACATACCTCCTTCCTTTCATCATGGAGGAAAATGTTCCCAAGATGTCCCCACAAACGTTGCCTTAAATCTGACTGGCTACGCTTGGTCATATAGCCAATGTCAGCTGCAAAGGGAGCTGGGAAAATGAAATTTGGCTTTTCTGGGTCATAATTAAGGCAATGGGGTTAGAGAATAGGAATGGCTATGGGTTAGACAACCAGTAGTATCTGCCCTAGTGCCTGTTTGATGTGAGAATAAAATGAGTTCCTGCACGTATAACACTCAGCGCAGTACCTGGTGTGAAGTCAGTGCTCAAGAAACATTTTGATTATAGGATGAAAATAATTATGTGTTGATTTCTCTACCTATCTATCTGTTTATCAGTTTATCTGTTCATCTCTCCATCCATGTATTCATTCATTCACCCATCCATCTACCTGTCCACTCACCCATTAATTCATTTGTCTATCTACTCATCCATCCATTCATTCATCAATCTATCCATCTATCTCTACTTCTTTGTTGGTTTTGGCAGTGGACTGTCAGCAGGGTCCTCCACTGATTCCTTTTGTTGGGTGAATTATTTGATAATCTCTTTGAAATAGAGGATAAGAATCCCCCCACAAGACACCCATGACATCTAAGGATGGTGGGCTGTTAACTGAGGGGCTCAGTTTTGCTAAGTGGGCAATGCAAATTCAAGCCCAGAGCTGAGTTTCCCAGGAAAACAGATATTTTGGAGATGGAGTGTGAAAAAAGACTAGGAGAGAGGGGGATATATTATAAACTGACAGTGTAAGGAGGGCCCTTGATGGAGAAATTACTGGTGGAAATGTTCATTGACTTATGTGATGTGTGCAATGCAATGTAAACTCCTTTCATTGTCTTTTCATGATATCTTCAATATAATCCACCTCATTTGCTAGTGTTTTTGAGATGGATTTAAGTTTTTAGGGATGAGTAGCAGTGCTGAGTCTTTCTTTGAACTGGCATATGTCAAATCCAGAGAAGCCCATGTGGGACCGGCCACATATGGGTGACCTAATGAAAAACGAAGGCCAAATAGGATCATGTCCTCTATTTACTTTGGTCCAGGAAGGTAAATAAGAATTGCTTTCAATTTCTGACTCCGTCCTATGAAAAGAGGCAGTGAGGAATCAGCTACTGTGTTTCTTACATTTGCAGCTGGGAGGAGAACGTCTTTGTGTATGACCTCGTGAACAGCTGTGTTCCCGGCATTCCGGCTGACGTCTGGACAGGCCTTCATGATCACAGACAGGTGAGAAAGCAATGGCCATTGGACCCCTTGGAAGCTCCAACCAGGATTCATTTTAATTTAATAAACCTTTCACATCTGTGCCAGGTCACGGCTATGCACACAGCATACAGAGAGAAATCAGACACCAAATGCCACAGTTACAGCATAACCAATTTGTGAAAGACATTTAATGATGTCCTGCTAGATGATGCAAACAGATAGTATGGTCATAGAAAACCTGTTTGGCTTGGGTTCTCTTAAAAAAAAAAGTCGCTAGGCCGGGTGTAGTGGCTCACACCTATAATCTCAGCACTTTGGGAGGCTGAGGCAGGCGGATCACAAGGTCAGGAGTTTGAGACTAGCCTGGCCAACATGGTGAAACTCCGTCTCTACTAAAAATACAAAAATTAGCCAGGCATGGTGGCAGGTGCCTGTAATCCCAGCTACTCAGGAGATTAAGCCAGGAGAATTGCTTAAACCTGGGAGGTGGAGAGGTTGCAGTGAGTCAACATCATGCACTGCAGCCTGAGTCAAACAGCAAGACTCAATCTAAAAAAAAAAAAAAAAAAAAAAAAAAGACACTAAAACATGATTAGATGTGCAAGAAATGTTGAAAGGGAAATATTTGTGTATGACAAAGAGGAAGGAGGCATAAGTAGGCAGGGAAGGACTTCAGACAACACCTTGGGTCTAAGATATGTGAAAGGAGATTAGAGAGGAAGGACTGGGTAGGGAGAGCCTCATCACAGCACAGTGCTGAGAAAGTCTTGGCTAGACCAATGGGGAGTCCTCAAGCAAAAATGCCCAAGACTGGAATCCTGCCCTGGGCAGGAATGCACCAGCACCATTACCTCTGACCTGCTGAATCACTGGCTGGGAACAGCCTGGAGGAAGCATGGTCTCATTGTGAATGCAATGGTAGCTCCAGAGGCAGAGCATGTCCTTAGCACAAACAAGGCAGTGAATCCAAGGTGGCAGGATAGCTGGAGCTGTCCATCAACTCTGCTTTCTGCTGGTCCTCCTGAAGGTGATGTGTGCAATGTACTTCTGTGACTGCCACAGCCTTCCTGGGTAAGAGATACTTAAGTTAGTGTCTAATGGATAAATAGACATTAGCCAGAGACAGTCTATTCCAGGTAGAGGAAACAGCATGGGTCAACGTCCTGAGAAAGGGGAGGTCATGGCATGTTCAAGGAAGTTAATTAAGGAAGACCACTGTGGCTAGGGCGCAGAGTGAGGTAGGAATGGGTGTATAATAAAGCTGAAGATAGTAGCTTGGGCCAGATCTCTGCAATGTCACAACAAACTCCACCTGGAGATTTTTGTCCTCAAACTTTTCCTTGGCAAGCTGCATGCTGAGTCTCTATTTTGCTTCTTGCCCTGTTCAGAGTACTATAGGGAATAAGGTTCCAGTGCCAGCTCCTGTTCTGCCACTTACTGGCTGGTAGGTGACCCTATGCAAATTTTAAAAACCTCTCTGAGCCTCAGTTTTTGTGTCTGTGCAATGGGAATGAAAATAGTAGTGCCTGTGAAAAGAAAAATAAGTGAGCTAATATATGTAAAGAGCTTAGCATGGTGCTTAGCATACTATCAGAACTCTTTAAGGATGATAAGAATTGCTGTTAAAGTAGCAGATGGAACAGTGTGGTCACACCTAACATTTATTTATTTATTTCTATTGAGACAGGGACTTGCTCTGTTGCTCAGGCTGGAGTACAGTGGTGCAATCACAGCTCACCACAACCTTGAACTCCTGGGCTCAAGCAGTGCTCCCAACCTAGGCTTCAGAGTAGCTGGTAGTACAGGCTGGGATCACCACACCTGGATTGTTTTTTTAAAAAATTATTGGTAGAGACAGGGTCCTGCTATATTGCCCAGGCTTTTCTCTAAGTCCTGGCTCCAAGTGATCCTCCAACCTCAGCCTCACAAAGCTCTGGAATGATACGCATGAGCCACCATGCCTAGTGATCTTTTAAATCAATAGACTTCCTCCGGCAAGAACACATGTAGAAGTTACAATTTTAAAAACACTAAAATGTCCATTTATAATAGCAACTGTAAAATTGGATTATAACTACACTAAATCAGAGTTAAAGAAACTTGTATTAAAAGACCTAATAATAATAACAAAAAATACAGGAAAATGCCTTTTTTCTTCTTTTCAGAGCCTAGGCATCATGGGTCAGGCACTGTGTTAAGTCCTTCACATGCTTCAGTTTGTTCAACCCTCACAACAGCTCTCTAGAGGACATATTAACTCCATCATACAGATGTGGAAACTGGGGCTCAGAGAGGTTAAGTAACTTGCTCAGGTTGCAGAGCTAGGCAGTGGGCAGACATGGGGTCTCAAGCTCTCATCTCTCTCTCAGAAGTAGCATGCTATTCCCATTATATAACGTGGACTCCATAATCATCAGTGCTTTGGGGGATACTTTTCTTAAAACTTAAATAAATAAAGAAATGGCTCTTGTTCCTAGACAAGTTACAAAAATGTAGTTCTTTCCACAATTAATTTGCACATTTATTGCAACACCAATCAAATTCCCAACAGGACTTTTCTTGCAATTGGACAGAGTAGTTCTGCCTTAAGCAAGAAAAACGCAGACTATTTAGACAAAAAGAAAACAGATGGAGCGTGACTCCCATCCACTGGCAAAGTGTAGTAGTTAGGGGTCTTGGGTAGTTGACTCAAGAAGACCTGAGTTTGATTCCCAGCACGAATGCTTTATTTGCTGTATGAATTTGGGTAGACCAATCTGAGTCTCGGTTTTCTTTTTTTTTTAGAATAAAAAGAATGAAAGAGAGAAAGAGGAAGAGATTTTAGAAAAAGAGAGAAAAGGAGAAAGAAAGAAACAGCAAAAGAAAGAAAAAAAAGAATGAAAGAGAGAAAGAAAGAGGAAGAGAAAGAGGGAGAGAGAATGGGATTCTTGTTTTATTGCCCA